>JAKSZP010000676.1:0-43715 GCA_022478985.1 Massospora cicadina
TATCAATATCAGTATTTTGCCACTATGCATACTGCATTTCAAAAGACTTATCCCCAACAATACAGACAAAATATCTAGAAGATAACATTTGATGATCAAGCTCAGTAATACTTCCATTTAAAATCCCATTAAAAGTTTCTTGGAAAGATCATTATTCATCTCCCATTTGTTTCATTAGTTGTGTTAAAAAACACCTTTTTGAACTGTAAATATATTAAAATTGACTAAATAGTTTTAGCTTTTCCTATAGTATAATAGCTATAATCACATACCAGAGAAAGTGACCAATTACCCACTAAATAAGTGCAAAGACTGAATGGCAGGTTGTCTAATTGTGTTAGCGTCTCTGAATCTTTGATCAACTTTGAAAAATAAGTTCAACCCAAGCATACTGGTTTCATATATAAATATATACAAAATGTATATATAAAGTTTGTTGGAAATGGATAAGTAGTTTTGGTCTTAATACACTATCATTTTTTAAAGGGTTTTAATTTATCAAAATTAAATAATATATAACTTAGAATTGACCAGCCTTTACAAAAATGTAAATATACACTCTGAATATATACAGAATGTATATGTAAAGGTTGGTGGAGATTGAATGAGTGATTTCAGAGAAGTATGCATCAAACAAAACAAAGTGGTGGATAGGGGGGCTTTGCTTCACTTCGCCCCATTTAATTATTAAAATGACTATCGATTCAATTAACTTGTTAATATCACCTAAACTTCCCTAATGGGGTCTATACGTCATTTGCTTAGTGTATAAGGTTTCAGTTCATCATCTGTTCAATGCCATGTGAATATGCATTTGACCTGACTTGTTTGTTTAACATGAAAGGGTTAGTGGAATTGTAGGGGGGAGTTAAATATCCAACGCATTTCCATTTAACGTTAATTAATAAAATGGCAAGGCGAATCTATTCGAATCAGGTTAATCGTGTTTTGGACAATTATATGTTGATATGTATGTCTTTTAGCTAAACATCCGTTTAAAATTCGGGTACCGCTATGATATCAGTGCGCGCGCTAAAATAATTTTAGATGGCCATCAGTAAGTTTAATCCGTAATTGGTTTAATCAAATCAAATAATTAATCAACCTCTCACCTGAAATTATTGAGCATATCGAATCAATCGAATAACAATGAATCACTCAGCCAAAACAATATATTAATTCTAATTACAATCTCTATATATTATTTCTCAAAGGTGTTTTTTGTCGGTGTGAAATATCTCCCTTAATACTGTATCAAAATTAATGTTTGATACACCATTTTAAAGATTATTTTTACCTCTAATGACAAAAAATAAGTAAATATCTTAAAATTAATGTTTTCATTAAAAAATTATATTTTAAAATTTTCATTTAAAAATTACATGTATAAAGTGTCATGGTGGTGCCGAAGTCTCTGAATAGAATAGAATAAACGTATAAATAACGTACAAACAACGTATAATTGTATAAACAACGTGTCAATCAAATTAAAATAAGTAAGTAATACAACATTTGCAAAAGCAGTGGAGCACTATTCTAACCTCAATAATATTGAGGTAGCAAGCGTTTGTTGTCATAATTTCTGAAAAAAGTAAATTTTCTTATAAAAATAGTAAGTTTTTTGTTAAAAAATTAGTAAATATACAAATAATGTGAAAAATATTTTCATTTGAATTAGAAAAAATTTATTTTGAAATATACATCACACTATTTGTATATTTACTGATTTTTTATTAATATTTTTTCACAACTTCAAAATTAGTTTTTTTATTTAAAAATTATATTTTATTTTTGTTATGTTAATACCAGTTTGCATCATTCGTTATTTGCAATAATCTATTTTTATTGATTAAGTACTATCCATAAGATAGTCGTATAAGGAATCCTATTACCAGAAGTGATGCGAAGTATTCGCATGGGTCACCTAGTCATATATACTATTTTTATATCTTGAATATAGTTTATATCTAAAATTCTATAATTGGAAAAAATTCAACCTATATTAGTTTTCCCAATCCATTAAATACTTTCAACAAGTTTGAATTTTTTTTGGATAATTTAACCAAGAGGAGTTATGAAACAAACTTACACATATATACAATGATTTTTATAAGATGATTCCTTAAATCATCTTCAACTTAACGCTGCCTAATTTCAAAATTATTTTATTTTATTCGAGGTGGGCCGACCTTGGGACGATACCGCACCGATTAAGAGAAATCGAATGTATGGGAAAGGAGGATAAAATCCGGAAAACCTCCATGCGCGGCGTATGATAGGCCAGGAACTCCATGAACCGCCTTTGCTATTCGCTATCTCGGTTCGGGACATTGGTGCGCAACGCCAACACACATAATTGTTCCCTACCAAAAAGTTCCAGTATCGGAATCGAACTCGGGGAGGCAGCGGTAGAGGTCCCTACTCTACCACTGGGGTATCCTCCCCTAATTTCAAAATTAATTCAAATAAATTTTGAATCAAACTCGGGTATCATACATCTGCCTGCTGTTGATCACAGTTTTAGTTTAGAAAATCTAAGCTATCTTTGAGTAATTTAACTGTCTAAGTTATCTTTCTTTTAAAAACTTAAATGTCAAAACACAATGATAATATCACAGCGTGACGGTAAATGAATTGTTATAGAAAGTTTTAGACAATATCCAGTCATAAGGCATATATTGCTCCTTAGCTTTTTACCATTAGGTAAAAGTTTACGATTTTTAATAATACCGAAAACTTAGCATTGATTACTAATTGACCCCATTTTCAATTAAATTTTTAACTATCAGTAGTCACATTCCTGATCATTATTTTACAAGCCAAGGAATGATACAAAAAATCCTCTCTTAGCCTTAGCCAATCAAGGATAGATTTCATTTAATTTTGCGATGTGTTATTTTTACTGATGCTTATCAGACAACGCTTTTAAGGGTTGCGTAGTTCTACCACAATTGATTATTCACTTTTTTAGCCACTTTGGATGGATTAAGAATCAATTTTAATTATCGCAATGCCTTCGAAACGGTTAGAATTACGATATTCCAAATGTTTCGAGTATAATCCTTCCCATTACATTGACTACATCTTACTCGTATTAAGCATCCTCCTAATTTCAATTCAAGTCAAGGTACAAATCAGTATCCCTTTAAGGTTCATACCTATTCAAGGTTAAACATCTTGAATTCCATTTATAGTCTACTTATGATACCCAATTAAGGTTTGGTTGGCGAATCCAAGTCAAGGAATTATATTCTTATAAGCCCATAGATCAACTTCATATTGTCTCCCAGTTTAGGCTAAATCCTTCAATTCTGTAAATTTCTCAACTTACTAATCTTATATCTGCTCATAACCTCGCATAGATTACACTGGTCTACACTCAAAATCTTTTTGAGCCCAACATAGTTAGTTCCTATTCATTTTGATGTTTAAAACGTTTAGTCATTTCTCATTCTCTTTAGAACAGGATTTCATTTTATGGATTTTTATGACAGAGGGGAATACTATAAAGTTTTAATCAATAATTTTGTTACAGATACAGGTTGGCAACACTGAGTAAACTAAATTTTGTTCCTAGAGAAGCCATTTTGTTTACATAAACATCCTTAGTTGTGCTTAGGGAAACCTATCCGCTCTATATCTCAGTGAATTGCAGTATTTGAAGTTCTAAAACTTTCAGTTTTCAAAGGCAGATATGAAATGTACATAACAAGTACAACCTTTGCCTATTTTCATGGATAGAAAGGCATATCTATATCCTATAGCTTCTTAATCTATTTTTTATATCTCAGATCAATTTGCCTTAAAATTGCCTCATAAATGTGTTAATAATGTGATTGATAAGTACTATACATATGGTGAAGTGACTTTTGTATATCATAAATTTGATTATCAATCCAATAATTAAGATAGCATATTACCATTACCTTGGCTGTAAACTAAATGATAAAAACCATGGTCACCACAAATCTTCTTTAATCCATGTGAGGGAAAGAAAAAGAAACTTGGGAAGCCTTAAAAACTATTGTTCACAATTTTGAGAAATTGAAGAGCTGAAATTGTAATAAAGCGGTTATTGAACTTATGGAAATATAATAAGAGTTATGTTGCAATATGTCATTTAAAACCACTAATTCACTCTCATTTATACTTCTTTTCTTTTAATTGGGGTGCTTTAAGTGATATACATAAAGTGCTTTCATCAAGCTAACTGTCATTGTGAAAGAAGCTATCAGGGTAAATGAATCTTATCTATGCTTGAAGACTATAGGTATAATGTCATGAGAAATGCCCCAGAAGTAGACTAAAATAACAAATAGAGATGCTCTAGTGAATAGTTTAATTAATGTCAGACAGTTAAAAGTCCAATATATTGATAAGAGTGGTTTGGAGAAAAATAAATTGAATATTGGCCAAAAGACCCTGGTCAATTACCAGCAGAACCCTGAAATTAGGGTAACACTTATACTAAAGATTAGGCAAACAAATCAAGTTTAGAAAGTCAGATTGTATCAAACCATCAGCCAAATTTGAGGAGTTCATCAGAGGCTCCTCCCCCAGCCTTGTCTAGTTTATCTAAAGTTACACCACAGAAACTGGCCCCTTTTATAGGGTTATAAGGGGTCAACTAAATGAAAAAAATCCAGCCCAATGATTGGGTCAAAATCATAAAAATATTACCAAATAGACTTGTCCTTCCTGTTTTCAACCATCAATCAGCCATTCCACAATAAAAGAGGCAAGTTTGAGAAATCCAATAGGTTGACAGCTCATATTACCAACTTTGGACTTTACTAAGCTATCCAAACTTTGAGCCTAGATGTTTTAAATAATATTGTTATAATTTGGCAGAATTGTTGAGATACACTGTAAGGAAGTTTGCACAGGTTTTTTTTGGCCCACTGAGCAATATGACCAACAATATGACAATCAAGGCCCTCAGTAACAACAGAATAAACTTAATTTAATAAATATGGGACACTTGCTCCCACTACAATATTTTATTTAATATAATAACACAGCGGATCCTTGCTGTTTCACTCACTCTATCCTATTAACAACCTCTCTTTTTTTAATCGCCCATCTCACTTATATACATCAGCCTCAGACAATACCACTCTCATAGCTTGGACTATTCTGTTCTGCTGATTCTCCTTGTTTTGGCTTGTTATTCTTTAATTCTCTATCGCCCTAATTGCAGGCAACTTAATTTGTATTTGTAAAATGTTGACATCACATATTTCCTTATTTAGAGGCGATCCAAAAATAAACTTGTTATATTACAATATTGCCTCATCTCAGGACACTCAAATAATTGTGACTGATATCATTTTCAGAAGATTCTTCTCAATCTGCCCTAGCAGTCCTATGATTATCATCCAGTCATATTAGAATCATGACATCACCCCCTCCTTGACTGGACAATAAGGCTCCTATTGTTTGTATGGTCAGAGGAACTTTGCATGTACTCAGTTAATGATCTGACCACTTGTGGGATCCTTGATGGTATACATATCAACCCCAGTTTTCTCTATAACTTCAAATGAATTAATCCAAATACTGGCTAGCTTGTGTTTCCTTCAGAATCCATGTTGGTTATGGAAGAGAACCATATCACCTTCCTTGAACGCTGCCAGCCTGCTACAATGTACCTGATTGGCGGCCTGATTCCTGATCTTCTTGGCTAAGCTGAAGGAATATGCTTCAGTTTGCAGTTTGATCAGAATGTTTGTGAGGTTATTCAAATAGTGGTGGGGTTCCATTCTGCTGGTGTCTTCTACACATGGATAAAGTAATGCTGGAAGGGCCAGGTGTCAACCGTATAGTAGTTTGAAGGGACTCTTCCCCTTGGCAGAATGATAACTAATGTTATAGGCAAACATGGCAGTGGAAAAAAAGAACTCCAATCAGAAGGTCGATCCATTACTAGTTTTTGTAATATGTTCACCAAAGTTCCATTCACCTGTTTGACCATTTCATTATACTTGGGGTGGTATGGGGTCATCAGAACTCCGCAGATACCCATAAGCTCATTCAGTTTTGGGAGGATATGCAAGGTAAAGTTGGTTCTGTTATCAGTGAGAATGAGCTGAGAGCAGCCGTGGCGCTGAATAATGCTTCCATTTATGAACTTGGCCACTGTAACTGCCCCTAAATCCCATATTGCCCTTGCTTTGACCCACCAGGTCAGATGGTCAATAGCCACCAGAATGTACTTACACCAGTTAGCTTCTGTTGTCAAGGGACCAACGACATCCAGGGAAACAGTATGCCAAGCAAAATGGGTTTCACTACCCAATACAAAGTCTTATGGCAGAATGGCTTCTCCACTTGGCACTGATGGCAACAGGAAATGATTTTGAGCACATCAAAGTTCATGCTTTCCCAATAGTACTGCGGGCACAACAACTTCATTGTCTTATGCACCCCACCATGTCTGACTGCCTTGTGGGCGCTCATAATAATTCCCAGATGTGCTGAGGGTCACAGAAAATTTATTGTAGAATCGCTGATCCACTTATACAATTCCCCATTCCATTGAAAGGTATCTGTTCACATTTCATTCAACGCTTTAATCACTTGAAGCGGTTCATTGTCATAATTTCCTCTGAGCATTTTGTCAAGAATTGTGTCACTTAAATCTGCTGTAATTGAAATTGTTGGCAATCTTGATAAGCAATTGTCATTTTTGGTGTTTTGCTCCTGGCTGATGAAGAATTTTGAAGTCATAAGCTTGCAGCTTAAGAGCCCATTGGGCTAGTTACCCTCAGGCTCTTTCAAGTTCTGCAACCAGCTCAATGATGCATGATCCATTACAACCCTAAACTTTATTTCATGCAAGTAGACTCAAAACTGCTTATTAGCATAAATCACCGCAAAGCACATTCACTCAGTTACGGTGTAATTTTGTTCATGGTAATTTAAGCTATGACTGCAGTACACCACGGGGTGCTCCTCCCCCTCAATGTCCTTCTGAGACAGGACCTCCCCAACAGCGGAAAGTGATGCATCCATCTGCACTTTAAATTCCTTATTAAAATTAGGGTAGTGCAACACGGGCACACTAATTAGCGCCATTTGAAGTGTATCAAAGGCACATTGGCACTGTTCCATCCATTCAAACATGGCATCCTTCTTTAGTAGCTCAAACAGTGGACCCCCAATGCAACTGAAATTGGGTATGAAGCGTCAGTAATAACCCACCATCACCAAAATACCTGAATGTCCCACTTATTAACTGGCTTAGTCATCCTCCAGATAGCCTTCACCTTGGCAGGTTGGGGTCTTAGCCCAGTCACTTCCACCACAAAACTGAGGTACTCCAGCTGATCCCTGAAGAAGTGGCATTTCTGGGGCTTGATATTAATATTGGCCTCAGCCAGTCAGCGAAATACCTCTTCCAAATGGGTAAGGTGTTCAGTGAACTGCAAGAGAAGACATTAATATTATCAAGGTACACAAGTACACATGACAGCTTCAGATCGCCCAAAATGGTGTCCATTGCTCGTTGGAATGTAGCCAGGGCATTACATAGCCCTTGCAGCATTCAAGCTGGTTGGAAAAGCCTTTGGATGTGATTACAGTGCATTTTTCTTGTTCTGCTGTGGGTAACTCAATTTGCCAAAAACAGGATATCAAATCCATTGCTGATAAGTAGCGAGCTCTACCTAACTGATCCAGCACATCATCAATCTGTGGCAGAGGGTATGAGTTTTTTTGGTGACACTATTGAACTTCCAGTAGTCAATTACTATGTGGTTAGTATCATCCTTTTTTTAACAATTAGGACAAGCAAAGCCCATGGACTTTTAGATGGTTGAAGCGTTCCCTGCTCTAGCAGCTTGTCAATCTCCTCAGTGACGATTTCTTCAGCTGCCCATGACTGATGGATTGGCTGAGACCTGATGGGGGGATGATCCCCAGTGTCCAGTCAATGAACAGCCCTCCGAGCACACCCCAAATCATGATTACCAACTGCAAAAATCTCTTTATATCATTGAAATAAAGCTTCCTCCCAATCCTACTGATCTTTTAATAGCCCCATTAAATTCTCCCGTGGCACAACTGTCATTACACTGGGAGGCAGCTTGATGGGCAGACCAAAATACATCCAAAGAACCAAACTTGTGAACCTGGTTGATCTCCTCAACTGGTTTCAGATGTAAATATGCTATAATCTGATGCCGGCAGATTAAGATTGGTCTGTTCTGAAGATTTGCTATCAATATCTTGATCTCCCCATGGCCTAAAAGTATGATGCCTGGAGCCATGTGGGGCTCAAGCCGCGATTGCTGATAAGGCCCAATGGTCTCTCCATAGAGCCCAGCTGGCACTTCACCTCTAACTCAGTGTCTAATAATACTTGATGTCCAGAGGGAATGGATATAGCTTCAGCTGCTCTAAGCGGTAGCCCCTGATATTCGTATATCTGATGGAGAAGGGCCCAAGTTTTTCCTTTTAATTGATGATGGTGCACTGGAATCACCCCATCGCTGTAGGCAAGGTTGATTTGTCCCATATGCACTGAGCCCTTTGGCACACTGCTGGAGGTAAAATAAATTGGGATCCTCTGTCCCAAAATAGTGAGGGTCTCTTCCATCATGTCAACGACAGCCCCATAGTGTCACATAAAAGAAGTCCCAATCAACAGATTGCAAATGCTATTTGGCAATACTACCACCAGAGCCTCAACAACAATGGATCCAAACCGCAAGGGAAGCGCGTATATGCTCCTTCAGAGACCGTGGGTTTC
This sequence comes from Massospora cicadina, assembly GCA_022478985.1. Taxonomy (NCBI): domain Eukaryota; kingdom Fungi; phylum Entomophthoromycota; class Entomophthoromycetes; order Entomophthorales; family Entomophthoraceae; genus Massospora; species Massospora cicadina. The sequence goes on from JAKSZP010000676.1 coordinate 8,753, forward strand.
CATTCCAGCAGTTCCATACACCATCCAGTGGTCTATGTCAGGTTTTAAAGATAACTTCGCCACCAACTTAGTGGAAACATTGTTAACGGGAGCACCCATATCAAATATAGCTCATACTTGGGTTTTGGCTACCATGATGTCACAGTAAGTGCACTATGAGTTAAATGAATGCCAGCTATTTACTATGTGTACATTCAGCGGTTCACATTTTCCCAGAAGACTTATAATATCCGCGCCAACTGTAGGGTATTATGTTATAATAGCATCCACTGAAAGGGTGACCTCTACTCCTCTTAGAGACAACACATCTGCAAATGGTTCTAGCTGGTCTGAAGGACTTTGGCCAAACATTTGACAAGCAAAGGTTTTGGTTGCTCCAGAAACCTTGTGTTCAACATTTCTTTGACTTGTGTTTGAGGCAGCACATTTACTCCCCCAACAAGCTGTTGGTAGAGGAAGTGTAAGTTCTGGGGAACGTCCCCTGGCAGTTGATCGGGCCATTTTTCCATTTCCAAGTAAGAAGGTACTGAAGAGGATGGCTGTACCCCTCATTACTCAGGGCAATCTCACTCACATGGTAGACAAGTGCTGGGTAACAGCCCTCCCACCTCAAATACCACTCCCAATACCCACACTCTCCTCAGCAGAATTGCTACAAGGAATCAGTGAAATCTGCGCTGAGATTGCTGAAATGAAATACATCATAACCAATTTGAGAAGCAATCAGCCCAATGCTCAGATTTTAAATGGTCGAGAAGATATGAAGACTGAGCTATTGGATAGAATACCTAACAGTTGCAATTTGGTTAACATGATGATCAAAAATCTCCCCTCTCCCAAATATATCAGGTATCACCCCTGATGGGCAGGTAATAGCACCAGAAACCATCAATGAGGTTTTGAAGCTTCCTGTTAACAAATCAGGTGTTGCGCCTGATGCAATGCTACTGACTAAACAAATAGCCCAGCGACTGAGCATGGGCGGGTTGGGCATCCTGAACCCATTCCCAACCAAATGGGCCCACCCTATGTGGGGTGGCCTTGGGGGATTCCTACCACTTGTCAGGCTAAACGCCATCACATCAACCATTGGAAACGTAGTAGAACCCTGGTTTGGACATTTGAGGTTGAACTGGCAGTGACTCGGCCCACCGCCAAATTTTGCAATGTCAGTTCTCAAGGAATTAATCCGCCCATTCCCAAATAATTTGCCAGTTAGGCTGAATTTGTGGGACCTGATCCTGGCTTGGTTTCCCCAAATTGACTACTATTTAATCAGTCACATTGCACTGAGAAAATTGTTGGTCAATTCTTCTTTTCTAAATTCCTATTAAAAATACTTTCCCAAAAATTAGTTTTTATATGTAAAAAAAAGATGCCTTATCCACCAACATTCTTATACCCCTCAGAGTTAACGGCCATGTGCATTTAGTTTTTTATTTTGTGCCTATATGAAATTCTGGCTCACCAGCAGGTATTGGTGAAACTCCTTTCTAGTTCCATATTTGTCATATCAGCAGCAGTGCCCCGGGCATTCTGGTTTGCTGTTCGGATGCTCTGGCATCTGGGATGGCAGTCCAGTCTAATTCTTACTTGCTGTTCACCTGACATAATTGACCAACCATTATTTTTAGCCATTTCTGCCTTTCTCATGTGTGTAGGCGCAGCAATGGTTCCTTCTTTCCAACTGAGCCAGGTTGTAAAGAAGATTATCTCTGACCACATTAGACCAGCCACACTCAAACCTCCAAAACCATACCCCATAGTTGCCGCAGCTATTTGCCCATTGGTTTCCCCAGATCCCACCACCATCTCTTCAGTTTCGCTGGATTCATCCACAACTACCAATAAGGAGAACTACGCTTACTTCTTAGTACCCATGAAGATTAGCGTTGGTTCTCATAACATCTCCTTCAAAGCTCTGGTGGACAATGGAGCCACGGGAAATTTTATGAGTGTTGAATTGGTGCAACAATTAAAGCTGTAAATGGATGCGGGCTCCTCAGTGATGGTGGCCTCATCTGCTTATCAGCCCTCATATGTCATTTGCTGACTGGTACCTTTTTTATTCCACCAGTTCAGCTTCTGTGATCACTTTTTGGCTATGCTGGGCTTGGTGCTTCCGGTGATCTTAGGTGTGGGGTGGCGGCGTTGACAACATGTGAAGATTCATTTAGAGTCTAATACGTTGTCATTTACCAATGATTATTTGGAGGGAGAATTTCCTTTGATCAACAATCTCAAGAAGGTACAAGAAACTAGATCTATCACTACCCTATTCACTTCTGCGGGCGTTCCAGCTGATTTCCCCAAAAACTTAATGCACTATTGGAGAATCTTTGATATGGAAAAGGCGGATCGCCTGCCTAAACACACCAGGTGTGATTGTGGGTTTCAAACGACCATGGAGTTGGTGAACATCAACTGTCCGTTGTATCCCCATACAGCGGAGGAAGAAGTTGCACTCAATACCTGGTTGGACAATTTGTTGAAAAAATGTTGGCTGTTCAAGGAGACCTCACACATTGCCTCCCCCATCATCTTCACCAAAAAAAGCAGATGGTTCTCTCCGTCTCTGCATGGATTATGGCCATTTGAATAAAATAACAGTTACTGATACCTACCCATTGCTTCTGGAGCAGACAATCAGTCAGTCAATCGCCAAATCCCGTGTGTTCTCTAAGCTGGATCTGGTGAACGCCTTCAACCAAATATGGGTAATGGAAGGACAGGAATGGTTAACAGCAAAAAGATAAAGCGCGGCATTTTCCAATTTCGTGTAATGCCTTTTGGGCTAAAAAAAGCTCCCGCTACATTTCAACAGATGATCAATAATGTACTAGGTGACCTCCAGTTCACCTGTGCTTTTGCATAAATTGATGATATTCTGGTTCACTCCCCAACTCCTGAACAACACACAATTGACTTGGAAGCAGTGGTCGCCTTGCATAAGGCAGGGTTGTTCCTCAAACCGTCCAAGTGTGAGTTTTATAAGGAGGAGGTTACTTTCCTCAGTAATCTGGTTCTTAAGGATGGTGTCTCAATCCCTCATAATAAGTTGGATGCTATCCAGGAGTGGCCAACCCCAATTACCCAGAAACAACTATGGAGATTCTTGGAAACCATCATTTTCTTAAAAAAGTTCTCCCCGCACTCTCTCAGCTTGCCGCCCCACTCCACCCACTCACAGGGAAAATTGTACCTTTTTGTTGGATACAAATGCCAACATGCATTTGAATCAATTAAAGAGGTGTTTTTATCCCCTCCCATTTTAAAACATGTCAATCCCACTAAGCCATATATCGTTGCATGTGACACATCATCAGTAGCTGTTGGAGCAGAGTTGCTCCAGGAGCACGATGGCTTGGAACACCCAGTCGCCTACTTTTCCCAAAAGTTTACCTCTACAGAGCAGCCTTGGGCTATTTATTACAAGGAGTTGGCAGATGTTGCATGGGCCCTAACTCATTGGAGGTACCTGTTACAGGGTGCCCAACATGAATTAGTGGTTTGCATGGATCACCAGGCTTTGTTGTACTTTTGTAAACCTCAAAAATTGGCACACCAACAAGCCCAAACCTATCAGGACCTGTGCAGTTTCAACTTCAAATATGAATTTGTAAAAGGTGCACTAAATGTAATTCCCAATTTTCTCAGTTGCAGCCCTGCCCACAGTTCCGTGGATCTGGAGGAAGTGGATATTGTTACTGTGATTCCTACCACCCAAATCTTGTCAATTGTTCCCCCTATCATTTATTCTTTTGCTCTGGCTCCTGACGCTTCATTAGTTGCTCAGGTCTTAGCCAGTCAAATGGCCTGACCTGAGGGCATAAAGTTGGTCGAGCAGTTATCCCACCAGAAGCCTAAACACTCTCTATACTCACTAAAGGAGGGTCTTATATATTTTAGATCCCGCGTTTAGGTTCCCCCCTCCTTCCAAACTGAGGTTTTTCGCACAAATTATGATCCCCCCACAGTTGGTCACCCAGGTTCTAGGAAATGCATTGATTTGATCAAACGGACCTAAAATTGGGCAGGCTTGACAAAAGAAATCCCAGTCTGGATCGCCAATTGTGTTACTTGCACCAGGGCCAAGTCAGATCGTTCTGGCAAAAATGGCCTCCTGCACCCCTTACAACACGCGGAGGGCCCATGGACATTGGTGTCCGTGGACTTTATCATCAAGCTTCCCTGTTAAATGGGTTCACAGCGGTGATGGTAGTGGTGGATTGCTTCACAAAATTTTCCCTTTTTATACCTTGCACTTCCATGATTATGTATGAAGAAACTGCCCGCCTTTTCATGTCATGTGTTTTTGATGTTTGGTCTCCCCCAGGAGATCATCAGTGACCATGGCTCCCAGTTCACTGCGCAGTTTTGGAGTGAACTCCTATCAATCCTGAAAATGTCCCCCTGTTGCTCCATGGCATATCATCCTTAGTTTGATGGTCAGACAGAGTGGGTCAATCAAGTCCTTGAGCGGTACTTGCATTGCTATGCTGCAGCCGCGCAGGATACTAGGGCTAACAACCTCCCTCTCACCCAGTTTGTGTACCATAATGGAACCCACGCGTCCATGGAGTTTTCCCCCTATAAAGCAACGTTGGGTTATTATCCTTCATTTTCAGTCAGACCATGCTTGCGGCAAGAGGTTCAAGCTGCCGCGGACCATGCTGCTCATATTAGATCAACTCAAGCCTTAGTGCAGGAACACCTCACTTAAGCTATAGACTATTACAAGCAGTTTGCAGATCAAAAACGCCTTCCAGGTCACAAGCTTTATGAAGGGTTCTTATGTTATGCTCAACACCCATCATTTAAAAATCCAGGCTCCTTCCTGCAAATTCGCCAGTAAACGCTTGGGTCCCCATCTGGTGGAGGAGGTATTGGGTAATGGGGCGTTCTGGTTGAAGCTTCCCGCGCATTGGAAGCAGCATCCTGTTTTCCATGTCTCCCAGCTGTCACCCTTCAAGGGTGCAATACCCACAGAACTGGAACTTATCATTGTCAAAAATGAAGAGGAGGTTGAGGCAGAAGCTATCCTGGCATCCCAGAGGTACTGACGTTCTGTACAATACCTCATGGCTTGGAAAGGGTATCCAGATTATGAAAACAGTTGAGTCAAGGCACACAATTGTGCAAATTGTATGGACCTGGTTGATGCGTTCCACATCTCCCACCCTGAAGCTCCCTGCCCTCCCCAAAAGTCGCGTCTCTTATGGCAATCAAGTACCCAAGGCGCACAAGAATGTGGCTCTCATGCAGTTCCCCAGTGGTGGGCTCCTTCCCTTGGTAAAAGGAAAGGGTAATGTTAGTCCTGGGGAACGTCCCCTGGCAGTTGATCAGGCCATTTTTCTATTTCCAAGTAAGAAGGTACCAAAGAGGATGGCTGTACCCCTTGTTACTCAGGGCGATCTCACTCACGTGGTAGACAAGCGCTGGGTAACAGCCCTCCCACTTCAGATACCACTCCTAATACCCATACTCTCCTTGGCAGAATTGCTATCAGGAATCAGTTAAATCTGCACTAAGATTGGTGAAATGAAATTGATTGTAACTAATTTGAGTGGCAATCAGCCCAATGCTCAGATTTTAAATGGTTGAAAGATATGAAGACTGAGCTATTGGCCAGACTGCCCAACATGTGCAATTCAGTTAACATGACAATCAAAAAAATCTCCCCTCTCCCAAATCCATCAGGCATTACCCCTGATGGGCAGGTAATAGCACCAGACACCATTGATGAGGCTTTGAAGCTTCCTGTTAACAAAATGGGTGTTGCGCCTGATGCAATGCTACCAACTGAACGAACAGCCCAGAAATCAAGCATGGGTGGATTGGGCATCCCAACCCCCTCCCAACCAAATAGGCCCGCCTCTATGTGGGGTGGTTTTGGGGGATTCCTACCACTCGTTGGGCTAAATGCCGTTGAGCCAACCATTGGAAACGTAGAAGAGCCTTGGTTCAGATGTTCGAGGTTGAACCAGAAGTGACTCAGCCCACCACCAAATTTTGTGATGTTGGTTCCCATGGAACAAACTCGCCCATTCCCAATTAATTCACTGATTAGGATGAATTTGCGGGACCCAATCCCAGCTTTTTTTTTTTTAGTACTAGATGGTCGACCCAATCCCAGCTTGGTTTCCCTAAATCAACTACTAATCAGTTGCATCGCACTGAGAAATTGTTGGTCAATTCTTCTTTCCTAAATTTATATTAAAAATCCTTTCACAAAAAATTAGTTTTTATATGTTAAAAACTAAGCTGCCTTATCCACCAACATTCTCGTGCCCCTCAGGGTTAATGGCCATATGCATTTGGTACTTTATTTTGTGCCTATATGAAATTCTGGCTCACCGGCAGGTATTGGTGGAACTCCTTTCTGGTTCCATATTTGTCATATCAGCAGCAGTGCCCTGGGAATTCTGGTTTGCTGTTTGGATGCTCTGGCATCTGGGCTGGCAGGCCAGTCTGATTCTTACTTGCTGTTCACCTGACAGGAAAGTATCGTCATACTGGGAGATTTCTGCTGCAATAAAACTGTAGATTCAAGTGGGACATATATATTCATGATAGCGGAAGTAGAGAGTCCTATCTATACTCTGCTCTAACTTTTCTCTGATAACTTTGATCATGTTGTATGTAAGGGATCCATCAATTGGGGCACCATCATCCCATGTGCCCAGTGCGACCGCAATTAAAACAACTTACTCCATAGGTCCTACATCTGTGCTTATTATAAGTTGGCCCACTTGGAAGGGTATTACAAAGATGATCAGTGTAACCAGGCCCACATCGTTAGAACGCCTGCTGTCAATCAATGTATTTAGGGCTGAAGCAGTAGTAGATCAGTTGTTGATTGGAAGTTATGAGACAGATGTTGGACTGCAGTGAGTAACCTGGTGGAACCTGCACTGACTGGTTGATTCCCCCACATGATTAGGGTCAGCAACGGCGAAAGTGTGAATCTGTTCAATGTTGGGTGGAGGGAAAGTTACAGCTAAGCGATGTAAAACTGAACAAGTTTAAGAAGAGGTACATTATCCTCCAACAATGGGGCCATGACATTGTAAAGCTCAGGGCATGGCTTCACCACAGAGGACATAGTAATGCACACATCAACTTCAGATAAAATTCCTGCCCTAATCAACAAATGGGCTTCTGTCATATATTGCTCAGAAAATGTGGTGAGGGTCTCATTTCGCTGAAACCAATGTTCAAGAACTTGGCTTTCCACTGTGACATTTTTGCAGTTCTACCAAACAACTGCAGAACCATCTCCTTAACTTCTTGGTATGTAACAGAACTATATGGAAGGTAACAAATGACTTGATCAGCACTTCCAACATCCAAGGTTGAGATCATTAGTTTTTCCCTTCACCAGTTTGAGGTTCCCTCAGTTGCAAACTCAAATCATCAAAAGAACCCATGAATATTTCCTTCACGATCAAATGGCAGCAGCCTATAACTGCAAACTTCTGGAGAAGCTCATCTTGTCTTTTGAGCACAGTGTCCAATGCAAGTATTAATTCCTCATATGCAACAGAACAGTGTGTGGTGCAGATATCTTATCAAAGCAACCAGAATGCTACATAGCAGGCAACTGAGTTTTTATTATTTTATAACTGATCAATGGGCCCCCCTTTAGTGAGCACCACTGTTATAATTTGGCGGAATTGTTGAGATATGCCATAAGGAAGTTTGCACAGGTTTTTGGCCCACTGAGCCATAGGACCAATGATATGACAATTGTGGCCCTCAGTAACAAAAGAATAAACTTAATTTAATAATTATATGGGACACTTAATCCCACTACAATATTTTATTTAATATAATAACACAGAGGATCCTTGCTATTTCACTCACTCTATTCTATTAACAACCTAACTTTTCTTAATTGCCCATCTCACTTATATAAAGCAGCTTTGGATGATACCACTTTCATAGCTTGAACTATTCTGTTCTACCAATTCTCCTCATTTCAGCTTGTTATTCTTTAATTCTCTGTCTCCCTAATTGTAGGCAATTTAATTTGTAGTCATAAAAAGTTGACATCGCCATATTGCCTTATTTAAAGGCAATCCAATAATAAACTTGTTATATTACAATATTGCCTCATCTTAAGGCACTTGAATAATTGTAACTGATATCATTTTTGGCGGATTTTTTCCAATCCGCCCTAGTGGTCCCACAATTATCATCCAGTCATATCAGAATCATGACACCCATGTTATCTGGACCTTTGATTACCTTCACCAGTGGGTTGAAGAAATTATAGTGCATGGTCAAAGGAGAATCCAGAGCAGTAGGAATACTTTGTCATGAAATGCTCAACTAATGCAAGCCTTCAGACTAGTATCAATTATCCATATATTTATAAGATTATTTATCACCAATTATTAGTTGCGCATATAAAAACCTGTGCAAGAAAACCTTGGGAGCTAAAAGGAGTAATAATCCTTAAAGAGCAAGGTCTTAAAGTTTACATATTGGTTCTCATTCCAAAGGAGGAAGTTGAGTGTCAATAGTTCCCAATCTTCACAACAGTTATGCAATTTGTACAAACTATATGTAACACATAGCTGCAGCTTTTCTAGCAGCATTGGTGTGGACCTCTAACTGTCAAACTTGGTTTGTGCAGTTGCGCATTCTTATTTTAGCCGCCAAGTGATTGAATTACTTATAAGTGTTCCCTGTTATAACCATTTGTTAATAAACAATTGATAGGAGGTGAGTTATTTTCATTGTTTATTAAAGAATATTGTACTTACTTGTCACAAAACTTTATTAAGTAACTTATACTTTACTTAACCCCTTGTCACACCATATAGAGCTAGTATGTTGTAACATAAAATTATTTTAAATCTGAGAAGGGATCCATATATTTAACCTGACTGGCAAAGGGGTCCATGAAACAAAAAAGGTAACAACCCTGCTCTAGATTGAATTTTAGAAATTTAAATGAAAATAAATTTACACTGAAGTTTATAAATGAAAAAGCTGATAGATTGGCATACTTTTTAGTGGGTATTTATAACCCAATCAAAATCCTTATACCCAATTTCAAGCATTCAGCCTAATTTAGTCTAAGGGGTATTATGATCAGTGGGGCTGGTAGATTTGATCTTTGTATAGGTATTTGATTAAAAGAATTGTTCTTCATAAATTAAAGCCCTAAAATTAGCATGTGTAAAGTGAGCTTGTTTAACTAAGATTTATTGGTATCTCATAATCTGAACAAGCAAAATTGATGAAAAGGTAAATTTAAATTAGGTATTAATCATCCCCAATAATACTGGTCTACAAAACAATAAGCTTTTATTTCTTATACAATAAAAGTTAAGCTTACCCAAATTGGGGTCAAGGAACAAGGATATGGCACTATTATACTTTTTTAGCTCTTTGATAAGGGGTATTCATTCTATTTATATGTATGTTAGGTATTCTTACTATCAGACTCTTACCTATTGTTGGACTTTGGCTTAGAAAAGGCTCTCTGGCTCTTTTTACCTTGAATTTAACAATGTAACTTATGGCTTGTTTGTACCACTGATATTAAAATAATAGAAAACTAATAAATACTAAAAAGTTTAATTTTATAGATTTTATTAGGTGCTGCATGAGGGTAAAAAAGAGAACACACTTAATAAATTGATAATAGTTGTCATAATTTTAACCATATGGAATTATCCAACGATTTAGCATTATTTGGGATGAAATGACCAATCCCAGCGGAATGGCTTATTGATTGAATTTTGTATGATTTGGTGTGATAGCTGGTTAGTTGTTCCCCAATTTGGGTTGAGCTGAAATTAGTATTCCGCAGAGTTTGGAATTAGATTTGTGTGGGGACAATTGGTGGCCCCAAATTAGTATAAGGATCACTGGTGACTAATAGCCAAGGATGATCCAATTGGTATCAGTCAGCAGAACCAGTGTTTGACGCCAACTGCCATTTGTGGTCCATTGTGGGATTTTCAGCAGAAAGCTGATGTATTCACTTTAATCATTCATTCTTGAAATTCACTGCTTAAACTGATAATCTGAGGTCAGCAGATCTGACAATTATGAGTTTGAGGTGGCTGAAGTTATTTCTGGTGCCTCATTTATTATAATCAATTAATTTAGAAAAGATGAGAAAAGATGTTGGTGAGATGCCAAGATATTCTGAGTAAAGCGTGCAACTGAAATTGTTTCCAGCGCATTAATATCAACTTGAAGGTCAATTCCAAATTTGACGTTTATTTAGAATAATTATATATAGTGCTCATTGATGACTTAAGGCTGAGGATGAGCCAAAACTAATTTGGACATTGGGGAGGATGCAGCGAGAGGGTTGATTTCAGGGAAGAGAATAGTGTATTAGAGGAATAAGAAGAGTAGTTGGCTGGAAGAACCAACGGAAGAGCCAATAGGTTGGCGATGGGTGCAGTAGCCCTTTTGTGAATAAAATAAATACTTGGCGCTTCCCTTTCAATAAATATCTGCCTTTGCTTATTCTACCTTTTGTTATAAGTAACATTTATTTCATTGGTTGGAGTTTAGGATAGGGAATCCCCAAAGGGTGCAGGTGACATGCCAAGGGTTAGCCAGCGCTGTTGTCCCTGACGCCTAAGGTGAGATGGCAAGGGCTGACCAATCTTTATACTGGTTAGCCTGCCAACTAGCAAAGCCCATAGTTGATTTTCCGACATTGGTGCTCACTATAGGGGACTCTGCTGGTTGGTGCTGAAGTAGCTAAAGGTGGTGAAGAGGTGGCGGGGATGTGCCACTGTGGTTGAGTCCAGCAGTTGTTGGTAGTGGGGAGGGGAAAGCCCTGGATGCCCGCCCCACACACTGAGGTTGGAAGTAGGAGGATTACCATCTGGTTAATTAGGGGGAAATTTCAGAATTTTAACCATATGAAATTTTTCAATGATTTATCATTATTTGGGATGAAATGGCCAATCCCAGAAGAATGGCTTATTGACTGAATTTTGTATGATTTAATGTGATTGCTGGTTAGTTTCTCCACAATTTGGATTGAGCTGAAATTAGTATTCTGCAGAGTTTGGAATTAGGTTTGTGTGGGGCCAATTGGTGGCCCCAAATTAGTATAATGATTACTGGTGACTAATAGCTGAGGATGATCCAATTGGTATCAGTCAGAAGAATCAGCATTTGACGCCAACTGCCATTCATGGTCCGTTGTGGGATTTTTGGCAGAAAGCCAATGTATTCACTCTAATCATTCATCCTTGAAATTCACTGCCTATACTGATAATCCAAGGTTGGCAGATCTGACAATTATGAGTTTGAGGTGGCTGAAGTTGTTTCCGGTGCCTCATTTATTATAATCAAATAATTAAGATAAGATGAGAATAGATGTCAGCGAGATGCTGAGATATTCCAAATCAAGTGAGAAATCAAAGTTGTTTTCAGTGCATTATTATCAACTTAAAGGTCAAATCCAAATTTGAAGTTTATTTAGAATAATTATTTATATGACTCACCAGTGACTTAAGGCTGAGGATGAGACAAAACTAATTCAGACATTGGGAATGATGGAGTGAGAGGGTCAACGCCAGGAAAGATAATAGTGTATTAGAAGAATAAGAAGAGTAGTTGGCTATAAGAACCAACGGAAGAGCTGATAGGTCAGCGGTGGGTGCAGTAGCCCTTTTGTAAATAGTATAAATACCTGGCGCTTCCCTTTCAATAAATATCTCCCTTTTCCTATTCTACCTTTTGTTATAAGTTTACTTTTATTTCATTAGTTGGAGTTTAGGCTAGGGGATCCCCAAAGGGCGCGGGTGACATGCCAAGGGGTTATCTGATGATGCTGTCCCTGATGCCTAAGGTGAAATGGCAAGAGCTGACCAGTCTTATACTGGTTAGCCTGCCAACTAGCATAGCCCATAGTCAATTTTCCAACAATGGGATTTTCTCTCCCTACAACTCCTCCTCAGAGTTTGCAACTTCTGGACAACAGCAAAACTTAACCTACTGGTGGCAGGTTAAAAGGTTCCAAGGGAATTTCTATTCATAAAACTTGGATCCTAATTCTAACTCAGAGGTAACTTCTTGGACTTATCTGTCAATTATAGTTCAGTGACCTTCTTGGAGAAACTTTATTTCCTTTTTTTAGGTAGAACTTAACCTAGGACTAGATTCAGAAGTTCACTATTGATGCAGGAACTGTGGAATACTTGATATTAATATTTAGCTTCAGTAAATATTGATCCCTTCTACTCTAATCCTAGAATACTCTAAAATACAGCAAATATATAATAAAGTAAATATTTCATATATATATAAATCTGCTTTATTAAATAATTTTCAAGGGAATATATAGGGGATTTGGTGCCCAACTCTTCTATTGGTGCCCCAATTTGGAATAACAGCTGTTGCTAATAACTCACCCTCCAGGGTAACACTAAACGATGATCTATCTCATTGGGTTGATCAGGTTCTTCTATTCAAATGCACCCTTCTCTGGATTGAAACAAAGAGCATGTTTTAATGACTTTGTTCATCCCAGCAATTCACCCTTATCAGATTAGCACCATGATTAGGTATTAGACTCTTACACATAACCAGAAAGTCACAATACCCAAAAGGTTAAATCAACAGTTGCTATCAAGGCACCATCACTCGCCTAGCAACTAATAAAGCCCTTAGTCAACCAGCAACAGAACCCAATAGACTCCTATAAGCCAATTCAATTATCAATATGAAAACTGACAACTTAGTTGCTTGCTTATTGCTGGGGACAATCCCTGACAAAACATTATGGATCTCATAGATCAAAACCCAGCAGATTGATAGATAAGTATTTAAAATAATTTTCCAAACAATAGTCATCATATAAGAATGATAACTCCCATATCTACAAGAGAGCCTTGATCCCCAGCGGATAAGCAGACTTATAACTATGGTCAGGAGGGATAATTTGGTCATATACAAAATCTTAACAACTGTAATTGCATTCTAATAATTGCAGTAATATTAATTTGCTGAATATATCTATTATTTCTATTGGTGACCACAGATACAGCCAATTCTAATATTACTGTAACTAATTATATTCATAATTGAAGGAAATGCTAGATTTCAGTTTAAGGTTAATGAAAATAAAGATATCATTATTTTTTTAAACAAGCTCATGGACCCCCTGAAGTTATTCCACAGACCCCTGGTTAAGAACCCCTTATCTAGAGTAACATCTGATCTTATATTGAACTGCTTCACTAAAAATTTATTTAAAAAACCAGTATTCTAGCTTAAATTAAATTTAGTAGATTCTTAATTCTCAAATTATACCCTCAAAAATTTCATGTTTGCTTCATGATTACTTACCTATAACTTTTCCTAACCAAAAACTCTTTATTTTCTACAAAGAAAGATAAACATATGAAAAAATTAAATAGAATATGGTTCAGAATTTGACCAAATTAGAATCAAATCTAGGAAAGATCATATTATGTATATTATGCCATGTGTTTGTTTTTTAAGAAATATAAACATATATTACTATTTGTATATAGTATTATGCTAATCTATATAATAAAAAATTATTTGAGGTGAGTCTCCCTTGGGACAAATATATCACACCAAGAATTTTTATAGCCAGTAAAGGTTTCAAACTTGAAACCTGCACTAGGGTGGAAGCAGGTTTACCTGCCAGGCTAACCACCCTTAAGGCTAATATAAATAGGTATACATAGTTTCACAATTAGATCAGTACTAGTATTTGGTATATTGAGGCTATTATTGAATTGGTTTACTGAAATATAGTTCAGCTATATTAATGTATAAATTAATATGTAGCTTGATTGCCACCACACTGGTGGTAACTACCATTTATTATGACAATTAAAACCACAATAACTTGCTAACACATAAGATAGCAATTATAATGTTTTAAAGTAGATAATAATGACTCTGCTCATAATGCTCACTCAATTTAAAATTGATGGTTCTTTATATATATAAATAGCCCTATCAGAAACAGAAGAACGTATTTATGGCCAATTAAATATAGTTTTATGATTAACTGGTGCCAATAATCCAATTGGACAGGTAGCCTAAGACCAACCCCAAAATAATAACTGTATCAGCACGCTTGTTGGGTCAGTTGGGAAAAGAATCGTCCAACTAACCTGGTGGGTTCCAGGCTCTTTGAACTACCCACTGGGATATACCTAATGGTTAGATCCTTAATCTGACTTTTTTAATTAAGCAATCTAACAATGAGATATTGAAGTAAAAAAAGAGATAGTTTATTAGATTAAAAAAAGGAGTACTATATATAGTACTAGGTAAGATTTGGGATATATAAAATGATTTAAATTTAGTGCAGAGGTAAGTGAGCTTGATGATCTAATGCAATCTGATGTGAGTGCTCAGACATTTGTAATTTGTAAATAATAATATTTTGAACCTTATAAAATAGATTTGGCAGCACAATACATATAAATAAATATCAGATAGTAGATAAGTTGAACAAATAGATATAAGTAAATAGAAGAACCAGGGTTGAGGCTTCATCAATATCAGGGCAAAGCCCAACAACGCTAATATGAGATTTTGACATCTATGGTAAATCAGCCCACTGGTGAGATGGGTAAATTTTAAGTGATGTTGGCAACTACGCTAACAGGAGGTAAAGTTACCTTATACAAAACAAAGTTTGGCGGTACAAGTCTTTTAAGTTGATAAAGATACCCTCCTCCACTTATTTTATAGCCCCCATAAATATATTCTGAAAGGGTAGCAATATATACTGCTATTCAGGTATTTAAGTAGAAATCAAATTTCTTAAAACGCATATGTTGTAAAATTTATATTTTGATACTCACTACAGAGGATACCAAAACAACCACTTATCTTCATTTCACAAGAATGATAGCAGAACTTTGAAATTGTGGTTGTGACCCCATGTATAACCCTTTCACCAACCTTGTGGGCTTTGGCTCCAAGTATGTGTGAAACTCATATAAACTTCAGGCAAAAAGACATGAGTTTCAACATATAGAATTATTCTGATAATCAGGAGTTGCCAACTGATTTTAAACATGTGGCTTATTCATAACTTGCATCATTCCAGTATTGTAGGTCCGCCAAATTCACCACTGACAAGATCTTAATGATCATGCAATAGCTTATCTGAGTTTACTGCTTGCAGGATGATGACTCAGCAAAAAACATCATGGACAATACTTTATTGCAAGATGTTTAGGTTTAACACTACAAAATTTATAAATTCTACCTTGATGCACAACATCAACTATGACCAAAAGACTCAGCCCAACTCTGAACAATTTGGAGTACCTTGCTTCCTACATACAACCTTTCATCCACCAGATCCTCCATGTGCTGGCTTGCAACACATCAAGATTTGCGACCTGATGTATTTCACATAGGTACAACTGGACATATATGACTCCTCCTTGATTGTATTGACCACACCTTTAAAGAAGTCAGAACTACAGTATTTTTCATTTAAGGACGCAATATAGATGCGCAAAAGGCTTATACCACCTCATGAAATTACTTAATGATGACTTCTCACAAACCATATGTGATGTCATAAGTTTCAGAAGCCTCACATCCAAATGGTACACATCATCAACATGCACAGAGATGCCATTGAACACTCTATACAAGAAGTGTCTGACCGGATTATTAGACCTAATTTTACCATCAATTAATTCACACCCAAATCTAATCCATTGAACCACCTTGAAAACTTCAATACTTGGCCATGAATGGACCCATTAAACTTTGAGAAACATAGTAAGCCATATCTGGGCGAGCATAATGATTTCTCCATTATAGCAAAAACATTAAATTAACATCAAATCATTGACTGGTTGATTTAGCTACAGGAATGATACAGGATCAGGGCATGTAAGACTTAGCCACTACAATAAATAGAACCAAGAAATACTCCACAATGAAGAGCACTCTTATTGCCATGAGAAATTCAATTAAAGTCCTATAATAGGAGTGGCATGCTCTACTCAACCGCCTATATTTCAAAATTGCTAGGCTCCATTATGCCAAAAATCAAATTTATCAGCTATAGGGTTTCCTGGATGTCACCTGGCACAGTTAGACCATGTTTAAAATGACTCATATGCTGGATAGAAACACTTTTGAAACGCTAACTTAAAGATTAACAAACTCAAGAGAGAGCCCAATGAAATGCGTTGCTGGTATAAGTAAGACAAGCTATTAGATCCTCATTCAATCCTTTTGCAAATCATGTTAATGATACTAATGAATCTAATTCCAGAGATAGAACCATCTCCAGCGACATATCTGAATTTGAAGAGTTCGCTTACCCCATCTAGTCCCTTCTAAGGGGACATTTCTGCTTACTCTCACAATGTTTACTGTCAGGATTTGAGACAATAAAAAATTGAGACTACTGCTTCCAAATCGAACACTAATGTGCAAACTTAAAACCCTCTCAATCAGAACATTCAATCAAAGGTGCATTTGGAAATTCAGACAGGAATCATCACTATCTCAGAATATAATGGAGATGCCTTCTGGGTTGGTCTCTTAGCTTCCTGCGCCATAAAAGGGTAATTATAATCAATGTGGTCACAAGGTCATAGCTAACTGAGAAAAATAAAGGCTTTAACTAAGCAGTTGTTCTGGATTGACTTGTAAGATACTGATTATAGGAAGCCATCAAGGTCTTTTTGGCAATGCATCCCAACTTTCCCTATATATATCAACTTCTTTTAACTCAATAAAGTAGTTCATTTAACCCAGCTTACTTTTATTCTTTGACTGCTATGATAATTTAACAACTTTGAGCACCCTTAAAGCCTCAACTTACAATATGGAATTGATATGCCAATATCCACACACATGAAGCTATCTCTACTTAAGCTTATTAATGACAAGGGTGCCTCTTCACATACTGCCGTTGCCTCTCACCATAACTTGACCTAATTGAAACCAGATATTCCCCATTTGTGCCAATAACGTGTGAACTTAGTTGTATGTGTACATTCTCATTAATAAGCTTCACCTTCTAAAATTGTTATGGAGACATGGACAGGATCTTCAAAAAGGGTTGTATTTTATTTGAAGGTAGCGCCAGACTGGCATAAGACAAAACTGTTAATATTCACCCTCGACATTAAAACAGCTGGCCAAGCCATTTGATATTTGGAGGATACTTCTATTTTTTACTAAGAGATTAAGCAGACCATATTGAAGCACTTTGAGAGAACTGATAAGATGACTTAACGCAAGGTCTACTTTTTTACTATTGGGTTTTTAAAGCATTGAGACTCTCAAAAAATTTGCCAGCCACCTCGCCCAGGAGGTCATAAATGCTAGTAGGGGTAGGGGATTTTTATTAGGAACTGAAATGACTATAGCAATGACCTCCAACATGGAGCTGTACCAAGAGCTTATAAAGCGATGGCTTCTGTCTTACAAGGAGACATGGTTCTAATTAAGATGACCATCTATTATGCCAGCACTCAACTCCTTCTGACTCCCAAATGGAAAACCAAAAACCCTTCATCTCCATTAGTGTGCCAGGCCCCATCCAGAGTCTCACATAATCCAACCTCAAACCCCAGATTTGGAAATGCAAATCATGTTTGACAGTATGATGTTTCTCTTATGACCTATCATAGCTGTCACCAAAAAGACCACAATATAACTAAAAGCATGAGAAGCGAGATACATTGGTGCAGTCTCTGTTGAGGGCTTGGGAAAAGACCAAGTTGAATAGTGGAGAGACACTCTTCATTTCTGATGACTCAACCATTAAAGCCCCATATGAACGAAATGACTCTATTACAACAAGCCTAATACCTCTGTAGATCATATGTTGTATGAGATGACCATTGCGTATGTGTACGCTGTAACAACCTATGCACAATTAAATGCAGCTTTGGTCCAAGAAGCTTACTAAGAAATAAATAGGCCAGCATGTCTAATATGTTTACAAAATTTTTAACAAATAAACTCTGCCCATCAAAAAATGTGCCAAACTTGATAAGAGAAAATGTATCTTTTCAGTAGACGTAATCTCCAATGACTATTCACAGATCAGATCTTTAAACTTTAGTGTTTCTTGAACCACAAAGATTCTTTAGATGTTCATGTTTATCATATATAATTTTCTTACTATGAACACAATTGTTATGATATTTTATGTCATAGATAAAATTTTGGGAAATAATGACACCAAAAACCAAGCAAGTATTATGTCTATCAAGTTGGTAACAAAATTTTTACAAAACGAGATGTCAAACATAATGAAGTATATGGCACCACTAGCAGAGTGTATCCTATTGGAGGTAGCATACTTCTTTCCCCTTTAATCTAACTCATTATTTTTGAAGGTGCCAGTAAGCGTGTTGCCCAAAAAGAAAATAATATAATTATTGGCGCGGCAAAATTCAACACTTCAGGTCCGTCGCCATCATGATGGAGATATCCTTTAGATCACTTGGCCAAAAAATTTCGGTCTATTTCATGTAACAGGGTTTACCTTAGGACAACAGGAGCATTGGTCATGTGAATTTGGCGTAAAAGGATGGGATGATTCTTAACTAATACCGTTAGTCTAAGAAGAGGACCAGAAGTATACCTAATCAAAACCACAATTATAAAGGACTACTTTTGTGCTTGAGTTGCAAAGTCAAAATAACATAAATACACCGGGTAATTGTTGTACAAACTGTAAATTAAAATAATGGAAGGATTATATGGAGAAGCACTCACTCCATATCAATGATTATTCAATGAATCCTCATGTAGCTCCTGGGGTGGTACTACCCAGAAACGCCGAGATAAAAGTATTATTACCAATTTAAGAATGATTTGATGATGAAGAGACACCAAGTGATAGTTTATATACACCTAGTACTGGTTGACGATGTTAAAATCATACACAAATTTGGCTCACTGGGAGAATTTATCCATCCCTGCAATGCTCCGCCAAGTGTCCTGTCCATGGTTCCTAGAGGATGCCCAGCATGGATGACTGAAGATCAGAATGATCATGAATTAGACTTGTTAAAACAACCCCAGATCATATTTTCTGCATATGATCATGACATAGGATGAGCTCATGACGTAGTCCACCATATTGACACAGGGGATTATACCCCATTCACCTTTTGTCAATTCTCTACTCCCGTTTTTTAATAAAGTAGTGGCTGAGGTGATTGAAAAACTTTCTGGAGAAAGGGTGTTGAAGCAATCTGAGAGTCTGTAAGCCTCTCTGGCGCTGATTATAAAAAAAGAAGGATGGAATGAAATGAGTAGTTATAGGTTACATTTTTAAAATAATATAAAAAAACTTGTACTTTCAAGATAACCTCTGTAGCTTTCCATATATTGAAGATAATCTGGTAAGTCATATAACAAGTACTAGGGTGTGAATCCCTAAACTGATAAAGAGTGTAAATCCTTGGTTATATAACACAGATGTTCTGGGGTAACCTCATAAAGGTGAACAAAAACCAAAGATGGTAACTCCTTAATGGAGCTGCTAATATTGATGGAACCCATTATCATGATTATATTTAGTTTAATAAAAATGCTTTTGATAAATAGTTTTATTATAATAGATGTTTAACAATGGAATTGATCAGTAATGATAGCACTTGGACCATCTATCTGGGATGGTGCCTGATCTAACTGAAATCCAATAATGTTATCAAGGATGAGGCCTGACTCATCTTTTAGTGCTAAAATTTTGAAACTTTGAGTCCCAACTAACATTTTTTAACAATATATAAAGATAGTAGTTAGGTTGCCATTATGAGTCATGCAATATTAGATAAAAGTAAACTTAATGTTGCAATTTGTGGCAAATTCTCTTAACTATATCAACCACATAACCAGTTTGATATCTGAAATTTTGCGTAAATATCAACTTAGAAGGCCCATCGTCATTTTTTATATACTCAGCTATAATGATGGAAGTGTTTGGCTCACTAGAAATGTTAAAAATTAAACCTTTGGACCCATCTTTGCCAACTTTAGCCACAATTTAAGTTTTAAATTTATTCATCTAATTTATGGATGTGGAACAATTTTGTTTTCTTACAATCAGCCTTGTATTCATTTTACTTTCATTGTACGCCTTCAATTATGTCATTAGTCATGAGATTACCCATCAGTATTTGGGGCACCACCCCTCTAGGGCCATTGTCAGGGAAGAAGTTCTTATGTGCAGGGACAACTTCATAGCAGCAAATAGGGTTGGTTAATTACCAGCTTTTTAAAAAAACCTTCATGTAATGCCTTGAACAACTTTTGAACATTAGACCAATCCCGTTCAGGAGCCAGCTATGATCTGCAGCATCAAAGCATTTTCATGTGACCAAGTACACAAGTCTTTTCTTACATGGTATGATCCAAAATATCCTCCACTTCTCACTCAGGAGTCCCTTATACCTGGTTGATTTTGGAGTTTTTTAGGTGGGGGACCCTCATACAAAGGTCAATTTAATCCCATGAAGGGTGGCGAAGACGTGCAATTTGGAAGGGAGATTTAACTTGTAGGAGATCATACCCCACTTTTTAACAATTGGTATGCCCTTATCCTCTTAACTACCAGCTTCTTGTATGACTGCTTTATGTAATATTCTTATCATCTAGTATCTTGAGTTCCCCTGACTTTTATTCTGGGCCCCTCTTTGCTTAACATTAGCGTTCTCTTTGTAAGTCTTCATAATGCCCAAAAGGTTGATATTTCCTGGTGTATTTTTTTATAGTTTTGGGAAAAGTCCATCACAACTTCTACCTTTGACCCATAACTGGGTTCCATATAATATATAGAGTTAAATGTAAAGGACCACATGGAAATTTACTTCAGTTTGCATTCTACTAGGTAAATTTTCCTGATATTTATAGCTTAAGGGACTGATGATGACCAAATGAGGATTTTAACTATTAAAACTGCAAAGTCTATTAGGTATAAACTTGCAATATTTAGAATCTTGAACTAAGAAACCACTCTGATATCATGAAAGCCTCAAAAAGTGCTTTTGAATGTAAGATTTATGCCTTAAAATATAAGGACTCAGTCCTTCTTTTAAAAACATCATTTGTCTCATTTGTTCTAAATAAGCAACATTACGCTCTAATCAAGCCAAAGCCCTTTTCTTTTAAGGTTTGTAATCCACGGCATGTTTTACTAACTATTTTTGATTGATCTTCATTTAGAGCTGTCAAAATTTGAGGATCGCTCACTTGGAAATTGGTATCCTGCACATCTATTCAGCCCAAAGTCCTGATAATTGATCCTTGATAGTGCCTACAGGATTCGAACCATCTATTTACTCACTAGGCTTATTAAATTCGCCTCAACTCTTCTGGCTGATTTTGGGCATAATTTTTCCTTCATAATTGGGAACTTCATCCAAGGCAGGATTAAATACAAACTGAAGATTTGGTCCTACCAGTTTGTTGACACTTCTCTAAAGTTGGGATTCAGGATAAAAAACCAGAAAAAGGATAAAATAAATATAACTTTATTATAAGCTATTTATTTGATAATGGTCATTAGGCCAGGCGCTGGTATTTATACCTCTAGGGCATCTCCTGGCCACATCCAGCACAAAATTTCAACGGCTATGTTGCCACTCAGTTCGGCCTATGACTGAAACCTTTTCTTAGGTTCATTGGTGGAAAAATGCTCCAAAAATTGGGAGGATTTCAGGTACAAAAATTGCAATAAAATAATGCAAAGTTGTCCTAAGATCTTCAGGATTTCAGTTTCATCATAGTGCTGATGAGACACACCTTCTGTGAAATTTTGGCCTCAATTGAAGAAAATGATGCACCCTTAATCAGGACGTCGGCAGGCCTCTTCCTTGGTAGCCTTAAGTAACCCCCTTTGGGTGGTCCATGTAAGTGCTATCATGCTGATTATGCACATTGACATACAAATTTCACCCTCATGCAGAAAATTGATAACGTTGTTTATTTGTTTAATTGTCCATGAGACTTTTAAACGTAATTTTGGGTCATCCCCAGATTATTTCATATATGATTTAATGGTTTGTGTTTTGATAATTGGGACCAATTGGCTAGATTTTATGCATTGGAATCGGCCATAATATGTGAGTATATTTGGGCTGAGCACCTGATAAATTACTTGATCAAATTGTCATTGAGATAATTGGCCCAAGTTGTATAATTGCAATAGGTCTTATCTCAAGCGTTGAAAAAATAATTGGCCTGATCTGATGGTTGTCAAAGGTTTATTTTTGAGTCAACCACCAGAATCTTACATTTCCCCCTCTTGACTCAAACATAAGCCCTGAGAATTCCAATTAGCCGATGTTGGTCTTTTCTTATTGGTCCAAACGCCCAAGAATGGAGTTGGTTTTTTCTATTTGGTAACTTTTGCCAGACCAGCGAGGAGTCTGAAGAATGATGGGCCAAATGCCTGTCAAGTTTGAAGTTGGATCCCCTACCCCAACCTCAAGTGCAAACTAAAATTAATTAGTATAAAACTATAAGTATTTTTTTTGTTTTTTTTTTGAGTTTTGGTTTTGGTTTTGGTTTTGTATTTTTATGTTTTTTATGTTTTTTAACTTTTTCTTTTCTTAATCAGGCCATTTTTTAAACCTCCTTAGGAATTTTGCATGGACTTGGTAGTATATATGGCCAGTCATAATATACTTGATGGTGTATATGAACTTAAATGTTTTCTCAATCACTCCAAATGGCCCAACCCAGATGCAATCTAACTTTTGCATTTGGCCCAATCCATTAGTGTTGCAGAATAGGCTTTGTCATTAACTTCGAATTTGGCCAATGGTTTGCAATTCTTTAAGTCCTTTTGATGTTGAGCCTTTTCCCTATTAAAACTTGTGCTGCCCATGGACTTTTTGAAAGGGCTAGTATGCCGTGATTGGGGAGTTCCTTAATCTCCTTGGATACTGCTTTTTCTAATAATTTTGAGCATCTAATCAGGCAGAATCAAATAGGTTTTAACCTCCAGTATCAATTTTGTGGGTGACACCATTAGCACAACCCAGGTCAAAATCATCTTGTGCAGATATTTCTCAATATTTAGAGAATAACTCCTGAGCTTGGCTTTTCTTGGAGTTGGTCAGGTTGCTTAAATCAGCCATAGGGACAACATTATTTATGCTGAGTTGGTCTTTATTGGGAAGCCCTGATTTGACAAAAGTTCTGAACTCATTGAATGAGTGAATTTTTGTGATAGGGAACAGAAGAAGAAAAGCGACGATTTGTTTTCACCTGATGGAAATGGGCCAATTTTGCAGGTTTGCACACAAGATATGTATTTCTCCGTGGCCCAAAAGGATAATACCAGGGGCAATGTTTGGTTTGCATCAGGATTTAGACCATGGTTGATATCTCACCATTTTTCCTTCCAGGATACAAATTGTTAGTCCCATCAGGACAATTACTTGTTTTTCAGATGGTATAGTGATGGTCTGATTCAATTGAAGTGGGATGCCATTTGACTCAAAAATATGAGTGGGAAGTGGTTTTATCTTTGACTGAGTTTTGGAATACTCAATTGGGACAACTCCACTTTTATAGGCCAGATTTATGAATAGGCCAAGTTTCTTTTTCTCAATAGCTTTATCCTTGTTATAGTAAAGTGGAATGCTCTGGTTAAGAATGATGAGAGTATCGTCCTTATGTTTGGTAATAACTCCATATCTTCTTAGGAAATCAGTCCCAATTAGGATATAATAGTTTGTATTTGGCAACATATGGCAGGTGCCATTACTACAATGGATCCAAATTGGAGTGGTAGGGTACTTTAGGCGCCCAGCGATTTGGTGATATGCGCTCCAGCGGTTCCATATTCCTGGCAGTGAGCAACATCAGGCGCAATTTTCAATTTTTAACTAATTTTGTACTGACTATATTGATAGGAGCGTCACTATCAACAATGGCCCGAACTTGCACCTTGTTCACTGCTATGTTCACATAAGTACATCCAGAGTAGTTTTCAGAAGTATTTATTGTGTGAATGCTTTAACTGCTGCTTGGTTCTAGGTGTGATTTCAGACTTGAGCAAATATCTGGGAAGTTATCTACTAAGGTCTTCAGGGGAATGGCTACTTGAACGTTGCTAAGTTTAGGCAGGTCAGTCAAACATCTGGGTTGGAGGTCAAAACCCTGGTCAATAATCTGCTTTGCATAGGGTTTTGATACTTCAGTTCAGGCTTCCTTAGTAATTTTCAAGGGTTTAGTTGCTTTTGATATAGCTCGAGTAGTGACCATCATGAAATCATTAGCCACAATATGATGGAGGTTATCATTAGCAACATCTTTGGACCTTAAAGAGCTCATCAGGATCAGGTGGAACGGTTTGAAAATCGGTGGAGTGAGAGCATTCCGCCTCTACTCCTCCTGCTCTTTTCCCGCCTCACTGCCACTGTTAATTTCAAGAGCAAAGTTGACACCAGGCTTTTTGTTGGACCGTCTGCAGCATTGGTTACCAAAGTGCCCTATTTGACCACATTTGTATCATGTAATTGGCCCTGTTTGCTGTTTTTGCTCAAATCTTTTGGCTTATACTTTGGGAATTTTTCCCCTTGTTGGACATCGTGTTGTTTTTTGGGCCCAAAAATTGAGATTTCTGCTGATCTTTGGCCCAATTAGGTATGTTGAAATTACGGGAACAGCTTCTCAAGTAATTGGTGAGCTCTTGGATTTCCAAGCTTCCATTGAATGCGGGCAACATGATATTGTGCAGTTCACAGAAGGGCATAACTGCATGCTCCATTGCAATTTTGGCGTTAAACTTATCTATTGCATTGTACCCACGCAGAACTTATGCCTCATGGAAGAACTTATCTGCAAAGTCCTTAATAGTCTCATTATGTTTAAATTCGATATTAAGAAGCTCTTTTTTGGGTTTCTAGTTTTTCAGGCCCTCCAAACTGTTTTGTTATAGCAATTTTGGCATCCATGTATGACCAATCGTCACCCAAATAGAGCATAATGAGGTCACAACTATGGGCATCAAGTGAGTCGATCAGTGCCAATCCTTTCACATGGTCTGATGCTCCTCTCATTGCTTTTTTTTATAATTTGAGGAAGGAGTGAATGTTTCCATCCTTATTGAACTTTGGTAAATTCAGTGGCTTGAAGTCATCTCGCCCTATTTCAGGCATAGGGGTTGTACTTCTTCTTGAGCGTCTTGGTGTATCATCGCCCATAATTGGCCCTCTTTCCCGTTGAGAAGTATCTGGAGTAGGGATTGATGCTAGGACTCTAGGCATAGAACGGATGTTCAAAATATTAGTTTCTGCATCAGTGTCAATGTCCGATGATTCAATTTCATGATATTGCTCTGAACTACTGGATTCTGACGCCTGAATTTGGCCCTTGGTTACTTTCTCAGGCTGTTTTTTGGCCAGATAAGCGGAGCTTTTTCCTACTTCTTTTTTGTCAAAGTTGGGCGAGTATTGGCAGCCTTGCTGTTTGAGGGATTTGAATATCTTTTAAGGTTGTCATACTCCTCTTTGAATAAAGCTAGATAGGTTGTTAAGCTTTTTATATCTTTGTCTATACTGTCTCCTCAGGAATTTGCAGTTGATAGCTGCATTCTGAGTTCCCAATTTTCCTGAGTAATTTCAGTATTTCTAGCCTGCAATCTCAACATCACAGTACAAAGTTTATAAAATCCTCTTTGATCTGAGCATCTTCTTCATCCCTATTTGGGACGGCTGACTTTGCTGCAAGGTCCTCAAAGTTTTTGTTGATGCTTTCCAGTTTGGCCCAAACATAATTCTTGAAGTCATTAACTTTTACATTTAACTCCAGGTGATTTCTTTGGCCCAAAATGGCATGTATGGTAAGTTGTTCTGATTAAAACAATAGGTAATCAGAATGGGTTTCCAGTTTTTGACAGAGTTTATTCATGTTTTTTTACCCATTCATGTGATAGTCCATGGTGATCATGATCTTCTGCGGCTATCTTTAGGGACTCCTTCGTTTAGAAGCTCTTCAAAGGTGTTTAATCTCTCATGAGCTTCATTGACAAGTCCCATATTATCCACAATTGCTTTTCAAACTTCAGAAAAACTGGAATTAAGCTTGTCCAGTAGGGCATTAAGGGAAGATTGTTCCTCCCCTTGCACACGGTAGATTTCCATGATTTCCAGATTTTGTCTAGCAATTATTCGCTAGGTATGCTTAATTGAGGGGTGAACAAAGTTAACCAGACATTCATTAGTTGCTTGACTGTTGGTGAGACGTTTGGCAAGGTATGCCATGGTAGCGTCATGGTACTTCATATATATCTCATCTTGAGTGCCTGATCCTTAAGATAGTAGATCAGGAAGAAGGAGGGATCGATTTGTGAAGTACCAATCCTAAAACCCTGATATAGGGTATCCAGCATAGCTTTTATGCTTGCAGATGTAAGATCAATCGGGCTGGTTGCATCTGCATGAGCTCCCCCCACTGTGATAAGATCCAGGGAGTAGGAGGTACCCGCTTCTGAGCCATGGCAGCTGGTATTAATATAATCTGAGATTTCCTTATTTCTGGTTTCCATCTTATTGTTGCTTTCACATCTGGCCAATTATGCCAGGAAAATGGTCATGGAAATCCATTTTGGAGAATGTAATTGGTTTTGAGTGAGCACCAGTTGTCAAAATCTGAGGATCGCTCACTTGGAAATTGGTATCCTGCACATCTATTTGGCCTGAAGTTCCAATAATTTATCCTCAATAGTGCCTACGGGATTCAAACTGTCTATTAACTCACTAGGCTTATTAAATTCGCCTCAACTCTTCTGGCTTATTTTGGGCATAATTTTTCCTTCATAATTGGGAACTTCATCTGAGGCAGGATTAAATACAAAGTGGAAGTTTAGTCCTACCAGTTTGTCAACACTTCTCCAAAGTTGGGATTCAGGATAAAAAACCAGGAAAAGATTTTATAAATATAACTTTATTATAAGCTATTTATTTTATAATGGTCATTAGTCCAGGCGCTGGTATTTATACCTCTAGGGCATCTCCTGGCCACATCCAGCACAAAATTTCAACGGCTATGTTGCTACTCAGTTTGGCCTATGACTGAAACCTTTTCTTAGGTTCATTGGTGGAAAAATACTCCAAAAATTGGGAGGATTTCAGGTACAAAAATTGCGATAAAATTATGCAAAGTTGTCCTAAGATCTTCAGGATTTCAGTTTTATCATAGTGCTGTTGAGACACACCTTATGTGAAATTTTGGCCTCAATTGAAGAAAATGATGCACCCTTAATTGGGACGTCATTAGGCCCCTTCCTTGGTAGCCTTAAGTAACCCCCTTTGGGCGGTCCACATAAGTGCTATCATGCTGATTATGCACATTGACATACAAATTTCGCCCCCAGGCAGAAAATTTATAATTTTGTTCGTTCATTTAATTGTCCATGGGACTTTTAAATGTAGCTTTGGGTCATCCCCAAATTATCTTATATAATATTTAATGGTTTGTTTTTCAGTAATTGGGACTAATTGCCTAGATTTGATGCATCAGAATTTGCCATAATATGCAAGTATATTTGGGCCAAGCGCCTGATAGATTACTTGAACGAATTGTCGTTGAGATAATTGGCCCAAGTTGTATAATTGCAATAGGTCTTATCTCAAGCGTTGAAAAAATAATTGGCCTGATCTGATGGTTGTCAAAGGTTTACTTTTGAGTCAACCACCAGAATCTGACATGGGCAATGAAACAAGTGAATTATTTTTGTTCAAAACCTGAGAATTACTCAAATTGTAATTTGCTTATAATTCAACTTCAATGTTACAGTCATGATAAGTCTAACCTTTTACATCACCCCCACCTAACTGGAAAGCTTCATAGCTAGCGAGTGCTACTACAATCATAGTTAGGTATTGTGGTCTCATGAGATTGGCTTTTGAAGACTCAAAATGGGATTTGATTTCCGCGCCTGAAGATGCAACTGATGTACTTCCAGGAATATGATACAAATCCTCTGAAGGTGTATGCAACTGGCAGTTTGAGAGTAGGAGAAGGTAAAGAAGGCGATAAAATTGGTGAGTGAGTTGATTTCTGTGCTTCTGGGACAGAAAAGTGGGTATGACTAGGAGTTTTTGAGGGTAGTTGAGGGGCAATTGGAAGAAGCGCATTGACTGTAAGACACTTGGGGATTACAACAGTGTATTTTCTGAAAAACTCCTAAGGTTGAGAAATAATGGGATGAAACCTGAGATAGAGTATGGCAACAACTCATTAATCCCCAGATGCACATTAAGATATTGTTGCTGACACATAAATAGCATATATATGTGAAGAGTTGCCATTTAAAAATTAATGGTACCAAGGCTTCTGAGAATTCTCTAAAGTTTGAAATAATGTAATAGACCTTATGGAAATGTACATCAGTTTTTAATGAGCTTGGTAAAATTCTCCTAATATAGCACTCAAAGAACTTTACTAATCTAGGGGATAATGCTATTGCAGCCCATCTGGTAGTCCACATGATTATATAAAACGCTTACCAAAAAAGTGATAAACAAATCGAGGATTTTGTCTAATAATGCCACAAAGATTATTGGGTAAAACTTGTGACAATTCTCATTTTAAACCAAGGAGCCAGTTAGAATTAGTAGGAAATTATAAACGCTCTTGAGTGTAAGATATGCCATAAACTTCAGGACTCAGTACTACTTTTTAACAACTTATCATTCTTCTCATTTTGTTCAAAATCTTCAACATCATGTTACAAACTAGCAAATTCTTTTGCTCATATTGTTTTGTACCCCACAGCACATTTTACTGACAATTTTTAATTTATATTCATCATGAATAACGAGGGCAAGTGAACTTTGAGTGCTCAATACTGAGATTTACTTTGAAATGAATTGACTTATGATTCAATTGCAATGTTATGGCTAGGATAAGTCTAAGCCATTACATTTACCCGCGAGTAGTGCAAAAAGAAAACACCTAATTTAAATGTGCTGGGCGTTATTATAGCTAAATTGAGCCAATACAAGATTCAAATCCTAATCATAATCATCTGCAGAAATGTGATCTCTCAGTTATTTCTCCAAATTAGTTCAACCTTTCAGTCTGACTACTCAATTGGGGTTAAAGGCAGTTTGAAAACAAGAACAAATATGAAGGGCTTTAACAAAGCTACTCTCTAAAGCAAAGAGGTAAAGTGGGTCTCACGGTCACTGAAAATCTTGAGAAACCATGGATAAGAAAACATGAGAGGGGAAGAGCTTTGCCACCTGTACAGCTGTTACTGTGTTATGGAAGGTAGAAGCGTGCAAACTTGATAATACAATGACCACCATGATGGCATCATACCTATATGATAGGAGAAGCACAACAATAAAATCTACAGAGAGAGAATTCATGGGCCTTCTGGTTTTTGTAGTTTAACCAATAAACCAGTCATGGGCTGACAATTGGGCTTCATTTTATATATTAGACGTTTCTTTGTGTAATGTGCTTCCAGTATTGAAATTTTATTCTATCAATATGTATGATGGATAATCATCATGGTTTTGACTTTCTGGGGGTGCCTAATGGTAATTACATCATGATGCTCCTTGATGAGCTCCAGACGAAGAGGTCCAGTGGGAACCCATGAGCATCCCTGGAGGAATATTATGTCATCTTATATGTGATATCTCTTCATGAAATGCTCCTTGTCAGGTTATACTTTACCACTATCAGTTTGTACTCTGAGGATAGAGTTGGGCTAAGACGCCTTTTTGAAAATGCTATATTTTTAAGTTTTCCAAGGAAGTGAGTACAAGAGCACATGATGCATAATAGAGGTTATGAGATAAAATTTGGCCTGATGGCATTAACAGTTTGGTGTTGTGGAGCTTCACTTCTCTGGGATCAGGGGCTAGGCTGGGTTGCAACTTAAAGCATCTGCAGTCTGTTATCATTGCCTTTTTTAAACCTATAGGTGAACAAAAACTGAAAAAGGGTCTCATACCAGAAAGTTTGTCATAGGGTAAGTAAATGAAGTGTGTGTTAACAAATTTAGGTCCAATGATCATTCTAGGTCTTGAATGGCTGTGTAGAGCTTTGTAAACGGTGACACCTAAGACAAAGCTTTTACTATCATGAGGATCTTGTCATACACAACATATATTAACTTTAGGAGGGTCATCTAATGTGAAAAATACCTTACTAAATAATCAACTTCATCACTACCCACATGTAACAAAATCAGAGGCAATTATTAATTAAATGCATCGCTGGCCAGTATGACTTTCGTGGATGGTCCATGTGGTGAAATATAGCTATGGAAAGCAAGGTTCACTTCACAGCCTATAAAGAATCTTTGAATTCAGGTGACCATTACAGAACTTGGTCTCACTTGCTTTACTCAAGGGCGCGGCAACCTCTGACATGTTAAGGGTGAAAGTTTTGAGAAAGATACATGCTTATAAAAACTTCTTAAATATTTACTGAAGTTGGCGTTGGCCATTCACATATGGCCTTCTCTTTATCTTGTTATCCTTTTGGCCCTTATCAAACACTATATTTCTCAGAAAAATAATCTAAGACTTGAAAAATCACACTTGCTCATTTTTAGTGTAGTTTTTGTGGCCCTCAGGTACTCTAAACTAGCTGTAAGTGTGCTTTGTGGAAATTGTGGTCAGGAAAGAAAAGCAGGATATTGTCTATGTAAGTCACAGTACATATCTCCAATAACTCTATCAATGCCACATTAATAAGACGTTAAAAGATGGCAGGCGTTTTATTGTAGCCATATGGCATTATCCAAAATTATAAATTTCCTTTCTAGTATGGAAAGCAGTAAGCCATTCCTACCCTTCTTAAAGAGTATTTGACTGAAGGCGATTTGTCACGATTCTGATATGACTAGATGATAAGCCCTAAGTTATTGCGGTAGAATGGGTAGAATCCAACAATCATAATATGAGTTATTATTATTTGAGAGCCTTAGGATGAGGCAGTATTAGGTTAGAATGGATGGTTATTGAGATTAATTCCAAATGAGGCAATTAGGAGATATCTAAGCAAGAAAATTAACTGGTAAATCTCCTCAAACTAGGCAATTATAAATTTAGTGAATGAAGACTCTACTAGAACCAACAAGGATATGGCAGAACGAATAGTTTAAGCAAAATAGTCAATATTGACTGAAGTTGTTGAGATATAAGTGATGCCAGAGAATTAAAGGAGGAGGATTGTTAGTAGTTTAGAGCGAGCGGGACAGCGAAGATCCACTGTATATAACAAATTAAATAAAAGAAGTATTTGGGGCAATCTCTTTATATCTATTAAATGTTTAGTACGGTGTTTTAAAGATGACGATTGTCATAATGTCATTCCTATTGCTCAGTGGCTTAACCCTGTGCAAAACCCCTTTAAATATCTTTAAGATACCGCCAAAATTACAACAATGTTGCTCACTACAGGGAGCCCATTGAAAATCACAAAAATGATAAAAGTCTCTCAGTTGCTTGCCTTTTCACATCAGGCTTGCTTTGACAAGGAATCTTCTCGACATGCTGCACCAGTTAAATATGAGGAACTCAAGCTTGCCTTAGATGCTGTGCTCAAATGGAAGGAGGAGCTTCTGCAGAAGGTTTGTATTAATAAGCTGCCTCCATTTGATCGTGATGGGAACATTTATGGTTTCTTAAGCTATTTGAGTTTGCAACAAAAGGAGCTTCAGATTGGCATAGGTGAAATCATAATATCCGACTTGGATTTTGAAAGCGCTGGCCAAGTTACTTTCTATCTTCCATATAAATCTTTTACCTATAAAGAAGTGAAGAATACTGTGCTGTGGTTTTTAATAGGAACTACAAAGATGTAACGTTGGAAGGCTGAGTTCTTGTATATTGGATTTCAGAGTAATGAGACCCTTACCATAATTGCTTATTAGTTAACAGCGGAAGCTCATGTGTTACTCAGGGCAGGGACTTTATCCAAATCTGACATATGCATAGTGTTGACCTCTGCAGTGAAGCCATACTGCGACCTTTACAATGTTGTGGCTTTGTATTTAGAGTATGACATACCCTTGCTTAAATTGTTCAAATTTTATTCTGTCTATCCGCTACCTTTTCTCCTATCAATACAGAGCGGAAACCTACTGTCTCCGCTGCCAGACTTTCTTATTCAGGGGAATTATCTCGCCCTGTTAAGCATCTGTTTAGTATCCCCCGCCTTATTATAACTATGCGCCTTGCTCCCAACCGATTTGACATCAGCATTAACTATCAGGCAGGACCTTTTTATACTGATCAACCCCAGTCCAACTTTTTGTGTTGCCCATCTTACAACAGTCAAGGACGCAGGTGCTATGAGGTCAATTGCTTTGAGTGCAGTCGCTCTGGGCGCCTGGCAAGAGGGTGCCCAAATCGCCAGGTCCATTACCTACTGCAGGATTAGTACAATCTGGGAAAAGTCGGAGCAGAGTAGAGATGGGAATCTCTACCTCTGCTATCCTGACCCAAAACGTTCCACCTGAACCTATCCCCATACAATTAGCGGAATTCCCTCAGTATGATGATGCATTACTATATTCCATAGCTAGTTAAAAGGGTGAAATTACTGACATGAGCGCAATTAAGGGCATGGCGGAAGAAGGACCCCAGGAGCAACCAAAGCCTTAGCTTATCAAATGTTTGACCAACTTTCTACAGATAAATCTGGATCCATCCGATGATGCGCCTCTCTTAGAAGGGGTAAACGCTGCCCTCCCTGTGGACGCTATTGTTAATGAGTACCCTAAAGTTTGGGAGGGTATTTTATGCTTCCTGGAGAAAAGATATCCGTTAAATGTCCACGTTGTAAACAAACAGAATTTATCATACTCTGAGTGTACATACTGTGACATTGTCATAGCAAAAACCCGTTTCCTTACTATAAATGATATGGGTGCCCCAGTTAACATAGTGTCCACAAAGTTGGTGGTAAAGTTGGCACCAAAGCCTAACGTGGAAAATTGTATGGTGTATGGGACTGCGGGCGCGGAAAGCACAGTCTCTGAAGGACATACAGCGCGCTACCCTTGAAGCTTGGGTCAATTGTCATTGTAGCCCCAGTGATAGTGCTACCAAACAATAACTATGACCTGTTAATTGGAACTGCTTTTATGTGAACTTGGGGCTGTTGTTGATATGATGTTGGAGATCTTTAAAATTCTGGTACAGCAGATCCAATCTACTTTACCTCCAGCGGAGTGCCATAGGATCCAGCACACATGGGTCATATTAACCATGCATATGGTGATGGGGTGATTCCAGTTATTACCATCAATTAAAGAGCAAGACCCAGTCCCTTCCCCATCAAATATATGAATATCAAGGGCTGCCACTTAGAGTTGCTGGGCCTTTATCTATCCCCTCATGACACCAAGTAATTAAAACACCAAGTTAGAGGTGGAAGTGCCTGTTGGGCTTTAAGGGAGGTCATTGTGGCTTATTAGCAATTGCAGTTTGAGCCTCATGAGGCCGCAAGAATTATTCTTCTGGGACATGGGGAGATCAAGATTTTGCTTACAAATATACAAAATGAAACATTGCAAATCCACCAGCACCAAATAGTGGTATATTTACATTTGATCCCAGTTGAGGAGGTCATTTGGGTTCAAGAGTTCAGATTTCTGGATGAATTTGGTCTTCCCATTGAACCGCAGTTCAGCGTAATGGCAGTAGTGCCACGTGAAAATTTAATGGGGTTATTGGAAGACCAGGAAGATCGGGAGGAAGCTTTATTAAAAAATTATAAGGAGATCTTTGCTATTAACAATAATGAATTAGGGTGCGCACAGCGGGTGGTCCAATAATTGGACACTGGGGATCATCCTCCCATCAGATCC
Organism: Massospora cicadina; assembly: GCA_022478985.1. Lineage (NCBI taxonomy): Eukaryota > Fungi > Entomophthoromycota > Entomophthoromycetes > Entomophthorales > Entomophthoraceae > Massospora > Massospora cicadina. The sequence continues at coordinate 42,579 of JAKSZP010000676.1, forward strand.
TGGCCAATCCGCTGATCAAGAGCAGCTGAAGAAGTAGTTATCTAGGAAATTGAAAAAGCTGCTTGAGTAAGGGATTCTAGAACTGTCAAAGAGTCTGTGGGCTTCGCCTATTCTTTTTGTAAAAAAGAAGGGTGGCACCAATCACATAGTAATAAATTACCAGAAGCTCAATAGTATCACCAAGAAGGACTCATACCCCTTGCTACAGATTGACAATGCTTTGGATTGGTTAAAGGGAGCTCGTTACTTTTCATCAATGGATTTGATATATGGTTATTAACAAATTGAGCTGCCCGCGGCAGAACAGGAGAAATGCGCCATAATCACGTCCAAGGGCCTTTTTAAAACGACCCATATGCCTCAAGGGCTGTGTAATGCCCAGGCTACATTTCAACGGCAATGGACACTATCCTTAGCGATCTTAAGTTGTCATGTGTCCTCATGTACCTTGACGACATCAATGTATTCTCCAGAACGTTTTCTGAGCATCTTAACCATTTAGAAGAGGTATTCCGCCAGTTGGCTAAGGCCAAAATTAAGATTAAGCCCCATAAATGCCACTTTTTCAAGACCAGCTGAAGTACCCTGGGTTTGTAATAGATGCGAAAGGACTGAAACCTCAACCCACTAAGGTGGAGGCTATCCAAAAAACGACTAAGCCCACCAGTAAGCGTGACATCCAGCTATTTTTGGGGATAGTTGGTTACTACCGCCGCTTTATACCCAGCTTAAGCTGTATTGGAGGTCCACTGTTTGAATTACTAAAGAAGGATGTCATGTTCAAATTGACAGAATGCCATCAACACTCCTTTGATGCACTTTGGATGGCGTTGATCAATGTGCCAGTGCTATGCTACCCAAACTTTGAAAAAAATTGTTGTACATACAGATGCGTCTCTTTCTTCTCTTGGAGAAGTTCTGTCCCAAAAAGATGATTAAAGGGAGGAGCACCCAGCAGCATACTGTAGTCAGATCCTAAATTGCCATGCACTTAATTATACTGTGACCAAGCGGGAGTGTTTAATGGTGATCTATTCTTATAAGCAATTCAGAGTATATTTTTTTCATGACATAAAGTTTAAAGTCAGAACGGATCATTCCTCGTTATGCTGGTTGCAGAACCTTAAAGAGCCTGAG
>JAKSZP010000677.1:0-43586 GCA_022478985.1 Massospora cicadina
TTTAATGTTCAAAGGTTAACTTTCATCTGAACTGTTAACAGCTTAGATCTATGCTTCCTGTCATCATACAGGAAGCTTTATTAGTTAAATAACAAACCCTCGCAAATCTCTGCAGTGACTACTTTTCAATAATTGGTTTGGTAGTTATTTGGGTAATCTTATAAGCTCAATGGGTTTGGCCACATGGATGGTGATTTAGTATATGTGAAAGGTTCATAGGGTTTGTCAAGCAGTTGGTGCTTTTTGGTTGATTTGATAGATTCAATAGTTCACATTTGGTTTGGTGGCTTTTTGGTTAATTTGATAGGCTCAATAGGTTTGGTTATGTGGATGGTGATTTGTTTAATTTGATAGGTTTGTAGTTTATAGTAAAACGGTTGGTGGTGATTCGTTTGATTTGAAATGGGTAAATATTGAGGGACCACTTAGTGCTAAAAAAAGAAATGGGTAAATATTGAGGGACCACTTAGTGCTAAAAAAAGAAATGGGTAAATATTATGTTTATTTGAGGTAGGAATGATAGGGTCAAATATACTGTTACATCAGGTAATGTCAGGCATCGATATCACGAGCCACCACTCAATTATTGAACTTAGCAAATCAATCAAAAACCACCAAATGCTTAGATGAAACCATTGAACCCACCAAATTAATTAAGTGGCGTCAAACTGTTACCAAAACATTATCAAGTAAAATGCACGCCACCCAGGCATAGAATGAGTTTGCAGCCTGTTGATATTTGTTCAGCGTTTGATACTATAATTGAAGTTCAGAATTATAATTTTCAATATATATAACCTTGATCTAAGACTGCTCTATTCTACATGTGAAAGTACATTTTAACCAGGTTTCGTTATCTTTAATTTAAGAAGAATCGTTGTACCAAATTTTTGAATGGTAGCTTTAGATTTTATGTTTATACCAAGTCAGTTAATTGAGATAAGCTGTTTTATATGTGCAGTTTTTTACTTTATTTTTTCTTTTTTCTGCTATTTGCAAAAATCGAACACCCATTACACTGTTACAAAGCAATTGTAATTATAGCATATTTTATAAATTTATTCTATGCTAGGTTTCACTTCATCGCATTATCACTGGCTATAAAATTTAGAATCAACAAACCCTATCATAATCCTCTAGCACGATGACTCATTCTACTACCCTTACAACCGCTGTGTATGATCCTTTATACAGCGCGACTTGGAAGCTTTTTATCCGGGACGTGTTAGAATTTGAAGAGCATGAGACAGAAAAAAGTTAGTTCGCCCATATTTAATATTGCTAGTTCAAATACGAAATAATTTAATTTCTTTAACTTAAACATTCTAGGAAATTTTTTCTTATTTTTTAAGGAAGTAATGATGAGATTTTTACAGGTTTGTTGCCTCTTTTACTTCATATTAATTTTTGTCTCTTAATGGGTTGCCAACAGTTTTTATTTGACATTTTTTTGATAACTTGAAATAAATTTAGGAGATTTTTGAAATTTTGTTGACTATCTACAGGTACTCTTTAAGTTTTATGGGTTGCTGTTTATACTAGCTTTGAGAGGCTCAATCTAGTTTTAACACTGAGCGGTGGCTGGAACTGGACCTTTTATTAATTGAATTATAAAAACTTTTACTTATGGAAGTCTTCTAGCTTTAATTTACCAAAGGTTGTGAGTCTGTGCTTGGAGTTAGAAAGGACCAGCTTAACTTAATTAGTTTTATTTTATTTCGTTTTTTATGAAATCTGACTACAAATTTGTTACATGTTTCTCCGTAGCTCTTTTTTATCAACAAATCCTTTTTAATATTGGTGATTCCTATTGAAGGTAGACCGCAAACTCGACTTTTTTTATTTAGGAATTTTATACTCACGTTATATAGTTGCTAATTATTTTGTTCCTTTTCTATATTTACCTGTATGTAATTTTAATTCTTTAAAACAAACCAAATTTTCTCAATTCATATTTAGAAAGTTTCTTCCTTTTAGATCACCTATGTTTCCAAACGCATATTTTTTCGAAGGTCGAAGTGTGTGGTCTAGTAGTGTCCCTCAAATTGAGTTCTTATGCAACCTTTTTTGAAAGTAAATCGCATTTTTGTTGCACAATCTCTAAATTAGTTTCAATAAAGTCGACGACGGCACTTCGGTTCTAGCGTGCGTCATGTGGTCTCAATCTAGCGACGGTATAGATACCGTGGGCTTCCACATTGGGTGTTTCGTCAGCTTGGAGGGGAAACTTAATATTGATGTAAATATGCGCCATCTTCATGTTAAAAGATTGGGTAAATTTAAGATTTTGGCCGAAATTTGTAACTTTAGGTATATTGCTAACTGGTTTTAGAAATTAACCACGATCCTAACGCGGAGGCTTTGTTTGCGGAGCAGGTTTGGAGGTTGAGGCGCGACGTGTACAGCAGATCGTGGCACCCTCCAAATTTCTTGACTGTGGAGGTAAAAGCCATCTTGACTTTAACTAGGTGAAAAGTAGTTTGGTTAAATTTTGAGCTTTCTCTTTTAGTCTGTCAGTTTGTATTCATTTTGCTACAGTTTTAGACGTAGTGTTCATTTGTCTGTAATGTTAGTGCTAAAAATTTAAAACTCGATTAAATTACTTATCTAAATTTCAGCTGCTTAATGGTGAAGAAAACGCACACTGGGATACCAGAAAAGAAAAAAGACAAGTCTCTATGGGCGTTTTTAACTACTTGAAGGACACTTTTGGTTTGGAAGATGAGTTTTCGCTAGAGGCTTTGCAAAGGGACGTGAAGCTAAAGGAATTAGTTACTATGATGGTAAGCTTGCTTTTTTCAATGAGTTTGCTGTTAAATGCAAAAACTGTTTTTTAAAAACTATATTAGAGGAGTGAGGTTAATGCCTTGGTTATGTTATACTTTTATTTAAAAATTGTATAAATATTCATTATATTTGCTGTACTCAATCTATAGTCTCCTGATGCATTCGCTGAACAAGATCCCGTTGAATCGCTGCTGAATAATTTAGTTGAACATGGATTGATTTATAAGTTGGGGAACATCACCAAAATATATGGATTTGTTCCATATCATTGCCTCCATCATTACATTGAAAGTATCTTAAGGTTGCCCGCTTACAAAAGTAATTTTAATTAAGTCTTATTAACCAAATACAAAGATGGAGCAAGAGTGGAAGATATCTGGCAAAGGTTGCGCTGGGATTATCCTAAGTTTGTCAACGTTACCAAACAAAGCATTAAGAAAGTCATAGTAGAACTGGATGATACTGGAGTTATTTTTGAGTGTCACTACGAAAGATTCAAACTTGCTTGTTGAGAAAATGTTGCTTGTCATTTGTAAATTGTTGATTAGCAACTAAACTAAAGTGAGTTTAGAGCCAACCTTATTTTATTAATTTCTATATGCCAACTGGTTTATAAACTAATTTATTTCTTAAAAAGTACGATTACATTGTTTTTAGACATCTTAAATAATTTGTAGCTTATGCTATGACCTTATACCCTTTTGGTCAAAAAATGCAAAATGGTTTACCACACTGTTGGGAAATTGATATGACTGGATGATAAGTCACCTATTTGGTGGATCGTAGTTAGGAGTCAAGGTGAGCCTCAAGATGGAGCGATAGGTCATGTTGATGCTAAGCAAATTGATTGAAGTAATAATAGTTTGGCAAATCGAGGGAATTCTGCTGAAGCCCCAATGGTTGAGAAAATACTCTACAATTGTAGTCAATAAAGATTTACTAAGTGCGAGGGCTTGAAACCCAATGAGGAATACCGAGGATTAGATGTTGAGTGTGGGAATGAGAAGAAGGAGGTTTTACAAGTTAGACAATAGTAGGGAAGGTTAATGGAAGTGACCATTAGTAATATATTAGATAAAAGAGTATCATCGGGGCAATAGCTCCTTATATAGTTCCTTTATTATTATTGGGGATCTGCAACCATCATATCACTTTTCTGTTGCTCAGTGGGTCTTCACCTGTGCAACCAGCTTGGCAGAATCAGCCAAATCTGCCAAAAGTTAACAGTAGTGCTCAATACAGGGGCCAATTAATCAACCTTTAAAAAGCTTCATTTTTACCTGTGCCATGGTGCAACCATGTCATATTTACATGACTTTATTTGAGAGCACCAACAGCAAAGACAAGGCTGGGTGTCAGGAGGCACAAAAAGTCAAGTTGCAGGACCTTCCTGACCTAAAGCACACCTTGGAACAATGTTGGGCACAGGCCAGATATGTCCAGGTTGGTCCAGGTGAAGTATGCAATGTCCAGCCCCATGTTACGGCTTTGGCATTAAAATGGATGAGCTACCTTATTAACCCTGACAGTTCAGTTTGGTTGTTAGGATAAAGGGGTTTTGAAACACGTTAAATTTTCAAAATTTTCAACTTGTGTTGGTATTGCCTTTAATTGATAACTCAAGTTCAAACCATTTCTAGCTATAGCACCCTGCCAGATGGAAGTGTGCGCTTATTGGTGCACCTGGGCTTAGCACCACTTTCATTAATTGATTGATTTCTCTAAAATTGTTTAAATATGATTCTTCAATACTAACCTTCCTCATTGGTTATTTTCCCTCTAATAAAACCCCTTGTTGCTTTTACATTTTACCTTATGTTAGCTTGGGTGAACCTGTGCGCAGACCTCTTTAAGGAGGTCTCTTGCAACGTTAGCCATTTTATTTTCACAAAATCACTCTTGCATTTGGTGCATAGCTGGTCCACCCTGGTCCCCTCCAGACTGAAGCACCCTTGTACTACTGCCTAGAACACCGCTTGGATATGGACTCCTCTTTGGGCCCATCCAAATCTTGTTGGTATGATATCTACTAATCTACACCACATTGAACACCATCACCTTATGTTATGTTGGCTACCGTACCTTCTACGAAGCTATCCTTATCCTATTGCTGATTACAAGCTCCCTGGCTTTGGGGCTGTGCACTGTGCATCATCTTACCAGGAACTGGAGATTTATTGACACTCTCCTGACATTAGATAACCAACCCTTTTTTACATGCATGAACCTTATCCGTGTGGGACTTTTGCAAAGTGTAAATTAGGTGCACCAGCTGTTGGTCATGGCTGTGATAGGGCTTACCTCTGTTTTCTCATTTTGCCAAAGGTTGGCGCATCTCAGCATTATTCTTGCTGCCTCTAACTAGGAAGTACCCACCCTTCTTTTCATGGAGGATATGGATGATTTGCAATCTGGGAGTCATGATTCCCTGACTTTCCACTAAAATTCACAAAATTTTACAATTAAAATAATTTTCTTGGCAACATGTACGGATGGTGCAGGTGGGATCATTGATGAAGGTCCTGGTGGTGATGGCCTTGGATAACAATGCACAACCCATCACCAAAATGGGTAGGGGGTTGTTCACAGCCCAAAATTCATTTTTAATGATGTCTCATTATATTAAAATGAACCCAATATCTTTTCTTATGGCTCTAATATGGAACCTATTTCAGTATACCAAATCACTCCAGAAAACCCGCGCTTGACCACTATCATGATCTGTAGAACACAGGAGGTAAAAAATGAGTTTCTTCTAAAATATAAAAATGTTTATGCAAATTTTCTGATGATATGGTGGGAAATGTAACCTCATTAGTAAGAGTGTCCAAATATCCCTCTCCATTCTATGATGCAGAAATGAACCCTGGAGGCATGCTTATGCCTGAAGAAGATTTTTATGGTGAATTGTTGGCGTTGTCTGCTATAAATAAAGACCATTCAGGATAATTTTTGTTGACTGCTACCCTTTCATCCCCTTTAGGAAAATCAGCATGACTATTATGGTGGATACAGGAGCCTCTGAGAATTTTATTGACCAAGACCTAGTCAACTACCTTAAGCTGAGTTACTTGCCAGGTGGTATGGTTAGAGGAGGTGCTTCCCAAGGTGTTCCCACGCTGAAAATTATTTGGTTAGTGGATTTTTAAGTTGGAAAGCATCATTTGTCTGACCCTTTCCAAGCAATCAAAAACCTCTTGTACCCCATCATTTTGAGTGTAGAATGGTGAAAGTTTGACATCAGAACCAACTTGAAAGACAATACCTTGTCCTTAACTATGAAAATTGGTCATGAATTAGTTGTCCTTTTGTCCAAAGCAAACTCTCAGAGCAATCTGCCCCACTGGCCCAATATCCACATACTTAGTCTTGCTACGTTGCTGAAGCCCTATTTGGAGGTACTCTTACCTTCTTGTTTGGAGAGGTTGAAATATTCGTTTGATGTGGCTTCAACCAATATACTACCAGCTCATTCAGAGTTTGATTGTGAGTTCAAGATCACCATTGATATGGTGCATAAATATTCTTCTATTAACCCCTTGATTGTATGGGAGGAAGCAGCGTTAGATGTGTGGGTTGAGGAGCAGTTAGTCAAAGGCGTGATTTTCAATGAACCTCCCCCTGTATGTTTCCCACTTCTCTTTGTGGAAAAGGCTGATATTACCTTACGCCATTGTGTAGATTATGGGAATCTCAACAACGTCACAGTACCAGACTTTCACCCATCCCACTGGAATCACAGTTTGCATGCTATGTGGAGAAGGTGAGAGTCTTCTCCAAACTGGATTGTTTAAACGTGAAAATCAGATCCAGATCATAAAGGGCCTGGAGTGGTTAACCACATTTTGTACAAGAAAGGAAGTTTACAATTTTAGGGTATACCCTTTGGGCTTAAAAATGCCCATGCTATTTTTAAACTCCGTATTAATGCAGCTTGAGGGGACCTACTGGGGTATGCGCGGTGGCTTACATGGGTAGTGTTCTGGTGTTCTCCCCTGATAATGGGTCCCATGCAGTACATCTTTTGCAGGTGGTGGAGCGTTTGAGGGAAGCTGACCTTAAGTTAAAAATTAGTAAATGTGAATTCTTCAAGCCCCAGGTCACCTTCCTGGGCAACGTCATGTTTGACTAAGGACACACGATAGCTTCAGACAAGGAGAAGGTAATTTAGGAGTGGCTCATCCAAACTTCAGTCAAGGAATTGAGGAGTTTTTTGGAGACATGTACATTCCTTAAGAAGTTCACACCCAATCTCTATGAGGTAGTGACGCCTTCATATAAGGCAAGTGGAGCAAAGGTGCTACAGTGGTCCCCAACTTTGTAAGATGCCTTCCAGGCAGTAAAGTGCACCCTGCTGTCCACATCCATCCTTTGCCATGTCAATCCAAAGAAAGAGTTTATTATGGCTTCTGATGCCTACAACTTCGCCATAGTTGCAGCCCTATTACAATTAGATGAAGATGGCATAGAGTATCTGGTGGAGTATTTTTCTAGGAAGATGTCTTTTCCTGAGTTAAATTATGCCATATATGATAATGAGTTATTAATAGTGGTTGAGGTGCTGACTTATTGGCTTAATCACTTGCATGGCTCATCCCAACCTTTCTGCATACTACAGACTACTGTGCCTTATTGTGCTACTGCGCACCTCATGTCTTGACCCCATGGCAAATCCGCTGGCATGAGACCCTAGCCAATTTGTGTTTTCCTATGAGTTTACTAATGGCAAGGAGAATGGTTTGGCGGATGCTTTGAGCCAAAACCCTACATTAGCTCCCAATCCTAAGGAGGTAGAGGTGCATAATACCCATTTGATGATTCTGCTGGGTAGATTGTGTCTCAACTTTCCTCTCCCATGGTCAACAGGCCAGCGCTTGCTCCTCTGGAAATGCAAAGGATTATGGTATGTTCAGATAGGCAGTCCTTTCCCAGCCTTTTTTGGCCAAATATATTATGGTCCTTGCTAAGAGAGAGTTGAATCAGAAGGATACTACCAGGGGTTATCACGTGAAGGATGATATGGTGTGGTTTCAGAGGCGCTTATGGGTTCCCACTGTACCACTTCGCCTGGAAATCATCTGGGATCATCATCAAAAAATCACCGTTGGTCGTCCTGGGAAGGCAAAACTCTAGTGTAACAAATGGGCTCCCAAGGCCCTATTTGCCACCTCGGCATATGCAAGCCTATGTTGGAAGAGAGTTACCTCAATCTTCTGAGCATCAGGGTTGCACCAGCATGCAAATCCCCTTTCTCACGTCCAACTGAATGGTCAAATTCTGCTGCTTTCAGGGGTCCAGATATTGCTCGTGGGGTGATATCAAAATATGCAAAATATGCTGACCCCTGGTTGAGGTCCGGCGGATCCAACCTGCTCCTATCACCTCTCAGCTTCACTTGGCTGCACTCTACTACAACCTCGTCACAACCCTGACCTTGTCATGTTGCACAACCACTTTCCACGGCCCACTGGACGTTGAATGATCCCTCCTAACCCTGGTTTATTGTGACCAAGGTCCCCAAAGAATAAATTTAAATTAATAAATTCATAATGGTGCTAGATATAAATGAACGGGCTTTGTTTCAGAAGGTGACCAAAATTAAAATAGAATTTAAAAGTGAGGTGAGGAGAACGCATCCTCACTTGTTAAATAGTAGCCCTGCATGAGCTACACAAATTAATAATAATTTAGGCGTGTCCAAGGCTTAACAAATACTGGAATTCCAACTTTCATCTGCTGGCAGATCTAGGGAACCTAAAATTGATAAAATTCGCCTTAAAAATAGATATTTAAATTTATAAGTGATCCCAAAATGCATTGGCTCATTAATTAAGTTGAGTTTGGAAAATTGGGATCAGCAACCATCGTTGTAGTGGATTTCCTAAGTCCCAACCTTAGGAAATTCATGTACAATCACTGATTGTATCATCTAGAGCTAATTCACCATACTTACAATTGGAAGGGATTAGCCACACAGGTGGGCAGGTATTGTAAAGAGTGCCTGGTCTACAACCAAATGAAACCAAATTTCCAGCTACTAGCAGGGTTGTATAAGTCCCGGGGAATGTCCCCTGACTTTTGATTGGGCCATTTTTCCATTCCCAAGCAAGAAGGCACCAAAGAGGATGGCGGTACCCCTTGTTACTCAGGGCGATCTTGCTCACATAGTAGATGAGCGCTGGGTAACAGCTCTTCCGCTTCAGATTCCACCCCAGGTACCCACACTCACCTCAGCAGAACTGTTACTGGGAATCAGCGAAATCTGTGCCAATATTATCAAATTGAAATCAATTGGATCTAATTCGGGTGGCAACTTGGCTGATGTTCAAATCTCAAATGGCCAGATAGGCATGAAGACTGAGTTATTGGTTAGAACGCCCAACAGTTTAAGTTCAATTAATATGCTGATTGAACAAATCACCTCCCTACCAAAGTTGTCAGGGATCATCCTCGACAGGCAGGCTATAGCATCAGATGCCATCAATGAGGGTTCAAAGTCCCCTGTTGACAATTTGGGCGTTGCAGCTGATGTGATGCCACTGACTGAACAAACAGTCCAGCGACTGAGCGCGGGTGGGTTGGGCATCCCAAACCTGTTCCCAACCAAATGGACCCACCCCTATGTGGGGTGGCCTTGGGTGAGGACCCATCACTTGTTGGGCCAAACGCCATTGCACCAACCATCGAAAGTGTAGCTGAGCCTCGGTTTGGATGTTTGAGGTTGAACTGACAACAACTTGGCCCACCGCCAAATTTTTCAATGTCATTTCTCAAGGAACAAATCCACCTATTCCCAAATAATTTGCTGATTAGGTCAAAATTGAAGGTCCCAATCCCAGCTTGTCACTACCCCAATTGACCACTATTTAATCAGTTGCATGGCACTGAGAAAATTGTTGGTCAATTTTCTTCCTTTTCCTTCAATAAAAATTTTCCCTGAAAAAACCAATCAATTCTTTTATTGTATTGCTCCTTCTGGCCGCATCCCTGATGGCGTTTCCCTGGTGGCCTGTCAGTCCGTATACAGGATGGGCTCTACCAGTACTCTTGGTCACTATGGCCCCCTCCATCATTGATTGGATTCAGCGAGTCAAATATTTTTGGCTCTATAACCCTGCTATCATGAACTTCCGGCAACAGTACATGGGGATCTTGTGGCCTTATATCCACCAACTGTAAGAGAGAATCCGTCTCCTTGCCTCCCCGTTTGAAATGACCCCATATGCCAATGAACTTATTGAAACTATCTCTGTGATCCCACCCCCTGCAGCAAGACCCCCTGGGTCAGAAGTGGGCTCATTGTGGTTTGTTGTCAGGATCATACTCACTGTTTTGTCACACCAACAATTTGTCATTTCCCAATGCCCAGCTCCATATAATGTCATTCAGTTGGCAATGCCTCTGGAAAGCTGGCTTGCTTTTTGGGTGCTTACGCATCCCAACTGGCAGGCCGGTCTAACCTCTTCTGCCATTTCCATGACAGGTTATTGATACCAGTTCAAAATTCTGAAGGGCCTTGGACTTCTTTACAAGTGGATTTTATTATGGAATTGCCTGCGTCTGTTAGCTACGATGCCATCATGGTAGTGGTGGACTTTTTTTTACAAAGTTCGCCCACTTCTTTCCTTGCAGAACCACAGTAACCACGGCTGAGATGGCTAGGCTCTTTGTCACTCATGTGTTTGCTCTTCATAGGGTCCCCCAAGATCTAATTAGCGATTGTGGACCCCAGTTTACCTCTGTTTTTGGGAAAAGTCGTGTAAGACTCTGCAAATCCATCCCTGCCATTCAACTGACTATCACCTCAAATCAGATGGGCAGACTGAATGAGTGAACCAGTGCCTTGAACAGTTCTTGCAGTGTTACACCGCTGCAGATCATTCAGATTGGACTTCCTATCTCCCAATGGCCCAATTCAGTTTTAACAACGCCCAACATTCATCAATTGGGTGTATCCCCTTCTTCATCAACTATGGCTTCAATCCCGCCTTCAACATGAAGCCCAGTTATGGATCCAAGGTGAAAGCGGTGGTGGAGGTGCCAATATGATCAAGAAAGTACACCAGGGGGTGAGCACGAATTTAGATGCAGCCATGCAGGCTTACAAGGAGAAGCCTGATGGTAAGAGATGAGTTAGACCAGCGTACAAGGAAGGAGATCTCATGATGCTGGATGCCAAAAATATCCTAATTGAGCAACCATGAAAGAAACTGGGACCAGAGAGGATTGGGCCTTAAGCATTATCAGAAAGGTGGGACACGCCTCATACCAGTTGGATCGCCTCCCTCGTTTTGAATCTTTTCATTCTTCTATGAAAGCAAGCTTATGTTGTTTGAGGGCCCCCCACTAGAGACTCTAGAGGATTATATGGTGGATGGGGCGCGAGAGTGGGTAGTGGAGGAGATTGTTGCCTCCTGTCAGGTAAGAAGAAGGCTCAAGTATCTTGTATCCTGGAAGGGATTTGACAGTGTGGAGAACAATTGAGTCCCTTCATGTGTGACTGCGCCCATTCCCAAAAATCTAATTGAATCATTTCACAAGCATTTCCCAGAGTCCACAGGATCGAAGTCCAAGCAAGCCATTGTTGCTATGAAGTTGACCCCTGCCCACAAAAACTTTTCCTTGGCAAATGCCCCTGGAGGGGGAGTGGAGTCCAAAAAAGAGTAGAGGATAATGTCATGTTTGCATAACTTAATTGAGGAAACCAACAGCAAAGTCAATGCTGGGCGTCAGAAGGCTCAAAAGGTAGGTTGCAGGACCTTCCTGATCTAAAGCACACCTTGGACCAACGCTGGGTACAGGCCATATATGCCCAGGTTGGTCCAGGTGAAGTGCACAACGCCCAGCCCCATGTTATGGCTTTGGCATTAAAAATGGACGAGTTACCTTATCAACCCTGATGGTTCAGCTAAATTGTTAGAAAATTTGGGTTTTGAAACTCATTCAATTTCTTGAATTTATAACTTGAGTTGGCCTTGCCTTCAATCAATAACTGAAGTTCAAACCATTTCTAGCTATAGCACCCTTCCCAATGGAAGCGTACGCTTATTGGGGCGCATGAGCTTAGCACCACTTTCATTAATTGATTGATTTCTCCAAAATTGTTTAAATATGATTCTTCAATACTAAACTTCCTCATTGGTTAGCTTCCCTTTAATTAAACCCCTCATTCTTTTTACATTTTTTATTATGTTAAATTGGGAGAACCTGTGTGCAGACCTCTTTGAGGAGGTCTCTTGCAACGTTAGCCATTTTTATTTTCACAAATTTCACTCTTGAATTTGGTGCACATCTGGCCCATTCTAGTCCCCTCCATACTGAAGCACCCTTGCACTCCTTCCCAGAACACCGCTTGGATTTGGACTCCTCTTTGGGGCCCACCCAAGACTTGTTGTTTGTATGATATCTATTAATCTACACCACGTTTAAAACTCTAATCTTACATTATGTTGGCTCCCATACCCTCTTTGGGGCTATCTTTATTCTAGTATTGACGACAAGTTCCATGGAGTTGAGTATGTGAGTGTGCACCACCTTGCCGGGAATTTGAGAGTTATAGACAGACTCCTGACATAACTAAAGTCCCTCAAATCTCAGGAATTCTTGTCTCTGATAGTTTGCTTCAGTTTGGCTTGCGTTTTGCTACAAAGTTTATATGTAAACAACTAAGAGATAAATTTGGGGCGTTGCTTTCTCCTTCTAAGGAATCTTACCCTCTTTTGGAACTTCTACTTGCCACCTATTCATTTGCAACCTCCTATACTCCGATTTCCATGACACTCACCACATTTAATGGTGTATGAGCTGCAAGGCTCAGGAGATCCTTAGCATGAGTCTATGGCGTGGACTATCTTGGACTGAAGTAAAAAGCATTATACTCTCTGAGTTTATTGTTTAACAAGTAGTACAAAATATGAAACAAGAGTCCCTTGATGAAAATGTGCAAGGATGAGCAAGTCATAAATTATGCCTATTGCTACTTTCTTAAGGCTCATTAATTTTGGACTACAGGAACAATGGATTTACCTAATGCGAAAACAGTTCTGATGAATTCATTAAATGATGCTTTATAACTTAAAGATGCATAAGATTATTCAGGATGTGGGGATCAAATCCAAATCAGATCTTAGTTGATTCAAGGCCCAAAAGCGCCCAGTGAGTTAGTAGGCCCTAAGGACTAAAAAAGCTACAGTAGGACTAAGAGATTATGAGAAACAATGTTTATTTAGATAAAACCTCAAGGTATTTATAGTACCTCAACGCTAAAAGAGGGATAATAAAGAAGATTCAGAATAGGCATGAGGATGATTCAAAGGTATTAGAATTAGAGAGATAAAGAAGTTACTAGGTGACAGATGCCTAGCTTAGCAAAAATAGTTGGCTTAGCTTGACAAAAAAATGTTAATAAAATTAATATATAAATAATAATAGTAAGGATTTGATTATCCTTGGCATAAGTTTCCAGTAATTATATTACTTAAAATTGCTATTAGGATCAATCCCTGACAGATTGGGACCCAATAATCCATCTGAAAGATTATTAAATATTATCAAGGATTATTCCTGATACTTTGAGATAGCTTAACTTAAGTAAATGAGGAGCATATCTTAGGCATTCCATGATATTTAACTATTAGAGAGTCAAACCCCTAATAAAAGGCTTACCCATAAGAATTTTCCTGACATGACTCAAGCGTTTAAGGAAAAAATGTGCCTCAAGATGATTAAGGAAGCGTACTCAGCATACAAGTGATGCATAAAACTGAGTACAAGGCCATGGGAACACCACCCCTAATGAGTTAGCAAAACTGTCTATGTCCTTGTTGATAAGGGAAACAAATCAGGATAAGAGCTCCAAACCACCTAAGCGCTTGCCTCAATGAGATTTAACCTGAAATACGTGCTGACAATGTGGGCAATTTTTTGATCTTGTCTGTTACTTGCTGTGAAAAAGAAGGAAGCAACCCCTAAAGAGGGTACCCCTACCTCTTAAAAGTGGGTGGATCTCCACACTGAGGGTGAAAATGATCAAAAAATTAAGATTTGGCTAGTGCAAAGCCATGTGTTAAGGGCACCTAGCGCGATGGTTGTGCCTGTTAGGTTAAAATTTCACGGCACTGACGGATTTAAATTGAGTAATACTTTCCTGGTGCAAGCAGATTAGCTTACCCAGGTCATCAATTTAGTTGAAGAAGGAGAGCAGTTAGTTATGGCTACCCTTAAGAACTTGGCTCCAGATGGTGAGAATACTGCCAAAGCTACCACAAGCGCTTCTGCTCTTAGACAGTTTGAAGAATCTGCTACTGACATATTGATCACTGGAAACTCTTTTGTCATGAGCATAACAAAAGTGGAAGTGATTATACAGACAATTTGTGTCTTGGAAGTACTGGACGCCGGAGTTCCACTCAACATCATATCATCTAAGCTCATGAAGAAGCTGAAGTTTATGCCTGATATCAATTACAACATGAAGTACTGCTTTTCAGGACCAGGCGTTACTTATGCTCTAGGAGTCTATTTAGTACTGCCCTTTCGCTTTATCCACATGGTCCTAATGGCACTGACAGTGGTTTTAGACAACAACCAAAATGACTTCTGGATCAGGACGCAGTTACTTTTAGAGTCTAGATTAATTATTTATTTCACATCTAGAACTTTAGCATCTTCTTTTAACGACTTCTGCTTGTATTAAGGATGGAGATGTCAAACTTGGGAACCATGGACGTGCTTAGTGAAAATGGATCAATCTATTTACCCCATCCACTACACCTTGACTGAGAATGGTATGAATCAGTTACTTTCTACTTTTAGCGCGGAAGAAGGGCTTCCACTGAGTGCTAGTGAGACTAAAGAGATTCACATGGGGATCAATGCTGGATGCAAATGTTGAATAGTGTGAAGATTCCACCAGATACCATCTTGGAAGCATATATTTGCACAAGAATTCACGAGCAGGATACCAGAGTACTATTAGGGTACTATGACAAAAACTACTATGGAGATTTGTATCATTATTGGACATATTACTACCCAACCTATCAGATTCAAAAAAGGACAAGTTGTTGTACTATTTGATTGACCAGTTGCCAGGATATTGAAATTAAACGTGCAATAGGGGATTCTGATGAGATCAGGTTTGGGGATGTAGCCCCTAAACAGCAGAAGGAGCTTGATGAGTTTTTGGATGAGTTCATTGACAACTTCAGTAAAAGATAACAACTATGGCCTATGCAAGGGCAAGGTCCACACAAATGAATGTAAGTTCCAATATACCCTTCAGTCTAACCCTACTGCTTCTCAAAAGTGAGGATGCAGTTATCTCACAAGAGATAAACTAACTAGTTGAGCAGGACTAATCAGATCATTGAAGAGTCCCTGGGCATCTCCTTTGTTGCTTGTACGCAAAAAGTATGGAGCCATAGAGTAGTCATGAGCTATCATCGCTTAAAGAAGATGACTACAAAGGACTCATAATCACTTCTGCACATCAACAATGTTTTGAAATGCCTGGGTGGCTCAAAGTACTTTTTAGTGATGGACCTGGCAAGTGGCTACTGGAAGATGAAGCTATCATTATAAGATCAGGAGAAATGCACCCTGATAAGTATCCAGGGGTTGTTTGAGCCCACAAGAATGTAGCAGGGGCTCTGCAACGCCCCTATTACCTTCCTGCATGCTATGAATCGCATTTTTGGCGCTCAAGTTATCAATCATGCAGATATATCTTGACAACATCACTGTATGCAGCCAAACATTCTAAGAGCATCTGCATCACCTTTTAGATGACTTTACGCGGCTGCAAGCATCCAACCTGAAGTTGAAATGGAGCAAGTGCATCTTTCTCAAATGACAGTTAGAGTTCCTTGAGCACAAGATCAGCCCTAGTAAAATTAAGCCTCAAGATGAAAAGGTGAACTACATCTTAGCTATGGAGCAACCAAGGATAATAAGGGATATCCAAGTGTTCTTCAGAATGGTAGGATATTACTTGAAGTTCATCCCCCATATAATGGACTTGGAGGCGCCCTACATGCCTGCTCACCAGGAAAACAAATTCAAATGGGTTCTATAACAGGAGCAGGCCTTTGAGAAATTAAAGGCAATATTGGTAGAGGCCCAATATTGGACTATCCTGATCTTAACAAAACATTCTATATACCAATTTCAGTGATTTAGGACTTCGCATAATCCGGAACAGTTGGATGATAGTGGGGTGGACCACCCAACTGAATACTACTCAAAGGTGTTTAGCAAAGAAAAGAAGAATTACATGGTCACCAAGAGGGAGTGCTTGGTGGTTGTCAGAGCGGTCAAACACTTCAGACCTTATTTGTATAGGGTACTTTTTTAAAGGTAGTAATGATCAAGCGTCACTCTGCTGGTTGTTGAACATGAAGGATCCTTATGGACGCCTTGCACATTGGATCATCTTCCTCCAAGGCCATGATTTTGAGATCATACATAGATCCAGAGATAAACACCTAAACACTGGCAGACTGTAACACTTACCGGTGTTCCATTCATAAGAATTAGAGAGCCCTTGACTTTACAGCCTAATTGGGTTATCAGAAGAGCCTGGCAGGATGAAATAGAGGAATATAGAATTTCCTGAGGAGATGTATTAAAGACACCCGGCGTGTTAATGGTGATCTACAAAAGAAACTTAAAAAGAATTTTTACCCCTATATTTGACCTAGTGAATGCATGGAGTGGGTTATGGAGGTCCGTAAACACGTGGGCCATGAAGGATTTCAGAAAACGATAGTATCATTAAAGAGATTCAACTGAGAGTTATGTCTGTCAAAGTTCACTGAGCTTTGGAGTTGCACATACCCTGTGTGAGTTTCCACCCACTGGAGAATCAATTTGCGTTTATGCTGATCCCCACTACAGCGCCCTTCAGCAATGTATTAATTGATGTGTGGGACCTATACCAACTTCTCTCTAACAGATCAAAGTTCTTCCTAGTTGCAATTGACTACTAAACTAAGTGGGTTGAGGCCTCTTAAGTTAAGACATATACTGTGAACTCCACCGCTCACTTCCTATACAATCAATTCATCATAAGCCATGGTTGCCCTCAAGTTTATTTCAGACGATGAAAAGAACTCTATCTCTGATGTGTTGAGAAAGTTAATGCACCTAGTTGGAGTGAAACAGCAGTTCACTACTCCCTACACTTTATCCTCAAATAGAAGCATTTAGTAATTCAATGAAACTTTAGGTATGATTTTAAAGAAAATGGCCCTCAATCACAAGTCATAATGGGATCGGCTGTTGCCCTCAGCATTGTTGTCTTACCAGTTGAGCCAAAACCAATATGATTGGATTGTCCTCTATAACCTTGTATGGGTGAGAGGCAGCTCTGACAACCCTCCTTGCACCAATCATCACAGAGGACCAGAAGAACCTGCCACCTGGAAGCTATCATCAGGGGCTAGATGAACTTAAAGGATTTAATTAGTAGCTTTAAGGATATTTAGGTGACTATCCATTAAAGTCTATGGGTGAGTCAAAAATGAACTAATCTAAGGGAGTTCAGCCTAGGAGCAAGATTTTATTCTATCATCTGAGGGGAACATAATAGAGAAGTTTTATTCCATTTTGATTGGGCCTTCTAATGTCTTGGAAAAGAGAAAAGCATAAACCTCTATCCAGGATAAAAAATATTACATAATGTCTAATAGAGTACTTGTCCGGCACCTGAGGTTATCCCTCCAGTCTCATCTCAGGAGGAGAAGTGCCACGGTTGAGGATGGAAATGGATCAGTATATCATTCTTTGATTAGTGGAATTAGTAGTGTTTACCCCAAACCTGTGGAGTTGCAGTCAACCAAACCGCCACAGAAGGGGATAGATGAGCCCCTTTTATAGATTTGGGCGAGGAAAACAATTTATCTCATGATTAGAGTGATTTCATGTAAAATAATTTTGCCATGACACTTCAGAGGATTTACTTAGTGAAGATGACAATGTTGCCCAGAATCATTATGAAAAATCAAAACTCTTTTATATTTTCATGGAGCCTAAGGAATGTGCAATCTTCTGATGACATGATGATGACTTGATCAAATTACCCCAACAGGAACAATCAAGGCTAAAGTGTGAATATTACCAAATCCAGAAACTAACCAATTTTAAATTCACTCAAAAATACACTTTAAAGGTGCATCATAGGAGTGTCATCGCTTGAACCTGAAGACAACCAGAATATGACCAGAATTTTTAATAAATCAATATTAAAAAGCTGGAAAAACTTTTCTTTCTCATTGCAATCACTATTGCAACCTATTCAATTAAAGACTAAATCTAGTTGATAATCTCACAGAGGAGATTAGTCTGCGCCCATGTTAGGGAGCAGTTGGGCAAGCAAGGTAAGAGGAGCAGGTGGAAGGCCTGCGGCCTCCAACGTTCAAAAATGCCCCAGAGAATCCGGCGGAATAGACAAAAATCTTAAAAAACTGGTGGTTACAATTTCCCCGGAGATACTTGCGTGGCAAGCATGATGCAACCAGTACATCAACACGCCACACTCCCAGCCACTTTCGTCGGTGGAATTTGGAGTCCGTGTGTATCTGGACATCCAAAAAACGGCCTTATGGGAAAAATTTTGTGAAGATGTACACAAAGTTTTCATGACCGCGGTGTACGTTGCACCTCACTCCATGTCATGTGGTTGGCTGGACCTAGGTTTTGAAAGCAAAAAAGCAGCAGACAAGGCTGCAGCAGTGCGCATAGTGGTCAACATCCCCAAAGGGCAATGGGTTGTTGAAACCAAATGCACCAGATGGACAAAATCAAACCATATTTTCCTCACGTTTGACTTTTTGCCTACTATGGTAAAACGTGATATTTTGGAACAACACCTGAAAGATGGTCTCGCTGTATATGGCAAAATACAATCTTTTGAAATTCAACACTTCACGCTGATGCCACACCTGTGCACTGGCAAAGCCATCGCAGTTCTGACCCCAACTGAGGAGATTGCGAAGGACCTAACCCAGATCCCGCACTCCACTTTTATTGATATCGCAGGGCATACCAACCACCCGTTCCAGGTGACTGTGGACAGCGCGCCCCCCATTTGCACCCACTGTGACGCGTTCAGCCATAAGGTGCATGCATGCCCCATCAAGGAGGGCGTCACATTCCAAGAGCACCCCTTGGCGGCCATGGCCAGCGGAGAGGCGCACTATGAACCAACTGCAAGCACCAATGAGGCTTTCCCGTGGGGAGCACAAGGCTGCTACCTATTGGTAAAGCCTATCTCCCCGCAGGAGCGGAAGAAAGCCAAGCAGGCCCATATGGCCACAGCCAAGGAAGCGGCCAAGGCCACCACCACTATCCCACACTCACAACGCCAGGAGGACATGGAGACCTTTGTGGCGGAAGCAACTTGGGAATCCATCATCCAATCAGATTGGGAAGCCCATGCTGAGCGGGCCACTCAATCTGAGGATCCAATGGGAGATTCAATCTCACCCAATTGTTGCACCCAAGCTCCGGTCAAAACTGACTTGGGACCTATCCCAACTGAAAATTTTTTTTAACCCGCTCGACGGTGCATTGAACTCATCTGCACTGCAAAAAATTTGTCCAGCGTTGGGGAAACAAAAAGCGAAGGCAAAAGCCAATGTATCTCTTTCCGCAAAAATCAATAGAAACTCTGATAGCATTGCTGCTAACACCCATGCTGCTGTGAAAGCCCATGGGGACCTAGAAGAGGCTGGTGGGCCCAGGGGCCCACCCCCTTGCACCTAAGGTGCGATGGGGGAAACCTTCACTCTAGGGACATTGAATATCGCCGGAATCAAGGCCTCCCCATCCCAGGTTAGAAAACTGAGTTTTTTACAACACAATTTACCTGTGGATATCCTGGCCATCCAGGAGTCCCACTGTCCATGAGGTTCCGAGGAAGCCTGGAAAACAATGCTCCTCCCATCCCTATCCTTTTGGTCAAAGCACTGTGGGGTGCTAATTTGGAAAAATAATTTTTTTCAAATTCACATCCTCAGAAACATTCCTAAATGGCTGAGTGCTCGTTGTCACCTTCTCATGGGATGACGTAGTGCACGCAATTGTCAACATCTATGCCCCAAATGGTGCACACAAGCGTTGGGAATTTTTCTCATCAGTCAAATCCCTCCTGCTACCCCCTGATTCTTTCCTAGTTGGCGACATGAACTGTTGGCTAACCTCACCAATGGACCAGTGGCCTCCCTCACCCCACGCCCCACAGGGTCACATAGAACTATGCGTTCTAAAGGCCACCCTTGGGTTAATGGATGCACTGCCACGACATGCCCCGCTGCTCAAAAACCTGACGCGTCCCCACATCCACAACAGCCAATTAAGGTCCATGACCCGCATCGACCTTATTCTAACGCTGGCAAAATTCCAACCCCACATCTCCCACTTCAAAACAATAAAATGGAATTCTTTGACCACCGACTGGTCTCAATAACCTACCACCTACCATTCACAGTTGCTAAGGCCCCACATTGGTGCAAAATCCGCCCCCCTGAGCTCGCATTGCCAGGGTTTTTCACGTGGGTAGAAGAGGCAACTTTGGCAAAATCGTTTGTTGCACCATTTTGCGCGGACCCCATTTCTATATGGGCAACTTTCAAAGAGGACACCATCCACCACTATCGCCATCTCTCCTCCAGATGCTCATGAGCCACATCAGCGGTTATCTCACGTGCTCTGGCAGAATTGGCCCACTTGGAGTCCAATATTCCAGCTACAGGATACAGCCCTGCATGGGGCCAGAAGTGGGCGGAGGCAGCCGCCCACCTCAACGCACTCGAAAGGCAACACAAACATTGGGTTTGTGTCTAATACAGGGCCACACGCATCACTAAAGGTGACAAGTGCAGCGCATATTTCTTTAAAAATTTTCGCACCACGCCAGAGCGTGGCCTGCACACAGGTGCGAAGAATGGATAATTCCATTGCGGACACACTGGCTGAAGTGGCAATCAAAATGCAAAAATATTAATTCAAGTTATACTGAGCTGAACCAATTCAGCCAGCCAAAGTGGCAGAATTTCTCGACCAAGCTCATATCTGCACCATTTTCCAATACCCAGAAATAATGAATTTAATTACTCCAAACGAATTATGGACAGCCATTTGCAGTGCGCCAAACTGAAAATGCCCAGGCCAAGATGGCATTCCATATGAGTTCTACAAAAAATATTTCAAATATATATCCCCATTGCTGCTCGCCTCACTTAACCAAAGCCTGTTGGAAACGCGCCTCCTACCAGGAGGACATGAGCCTTTACTGTCACACTCTACAAGAAAGGGGATAAGCTTAACTTAGCCAACTGGCGCCCCATTTCTCTAACAAACACAGACACCAAAATTTTAACAAAAATCATGGCTAACCATTTAGGGACTGTAGCATCTACCACCATCTCCCCAGAACAATTCAGTTTCATCCCCAGAAGGTCGATTTGGGATAACGTGCACTCCGTGGCTAATGCATGTCAGTCCACAGCCTCAGGAGCACTGGTATTCTTGGACCAACAAAAGGCCTATGATAGAGTAAACTGGGGATACCTAAGGGCCTGCCTCCATCAATTCCGCCTACCCCCGCTTCATCAACTGGGTGATGCTGCTCACGGAATCTGCAACAATGGCAGTGCGTGGCCCAGGCTTCCTAATGGAAGTAGTCCGCCCTCGAAGGGGCTTGCGACAAGGGGACACCCTCAGCCCACTCTTATACAACTTCAGCCTTGACCCACTACTGCGAAATGTGAATGCCCAACTCACTGGGGTCCATGTGCCAGGCCAAACCCCAGTCAAGATGATGGCATTTGCAGATGACTGCGTGGTGGGGGTGTCTGATAATAAAGATGCGCGCGCGCTTGAAGCCCTCATCCAGGAATATTCCTGGGTAAGCAACGTGACACTGAATGCCTCCAAAACCGAAATCATCCTCCCTGGTCAGTTTCAGAACTTCTGGGCCCCAGCAATTAGTTCCTAACCCGGCCCATCTGCTCGCCCACGCCCACGCCTTACTTACTCAACACACACCACTCCACTGGTGCTCCCCTTCGTGCCACGTCCTACCATAGGACTGGTGCGCCATCTGGGCATGTGGATGGAGGCAGGCAGATACGCGTCAGCAGTAATGGAGTGCCGTATACTGGACAACGTGACGAAGCAAATCGCCTCTCTCAGAGCCCACCCTACTACCCTCACTGGCAGGGTTGTTCTAGCCAACTCTATGCTCCTATCCAAAGTCTGGTTCGGAGCCCACGCCATCCCCTTCTCCCCAAGCTTCTTCAAATCCCTGTATGCCTTGCTGCAAGGATGGCTTTGGTCAGGCCGCCCTCCACCAGTATGGCTAGAGGTCATGTTTGGCCCTCATCATCAAGGTGGCATGGGCCTGCTTGACTTCAAAGCCCATGCTGGCAAGATCCTGGGCACCTGGATCGCAGCTGTCACCGCTCCTACACTCCCATCCCAACACTGGTCCTGCGCGGCCTGCTCCAACTTCTCCCAAGCCTTGGGCCTCAACAATCCATCAAACCCCCACTCCCTGATGAAATACCTCGCATCACACACATCAGCCACAGGTCCTCACGGGACTAAAACCCACTACAAACGAATCCTACTCTCCATGCGAAGTGCAGAGTGGAGAATTTGTATTAGCGGACATACAACCTGAAGAGGCCGCCCCTCTCCTCAGTTCACACAAGAGGTACAGGGGCTACCCATCCCTGATGGCGTGATCCCCATTTGGCCCCATGTCCTATCCAGGGTGGACTACCGGACATGATGGACATCCCTTATTCCACTGAGACCCAAAAGACTATCTGGAAATACGCACACCATCCTCTGTTGCAGCCTCAAGTCCGCTCCCATGTGTGGCGCTGCCTGAGGCGGGTGTATCGTACAGCTGAGCGCTCTAACACTTTACACTCATCCTGTGTTGTGTGTGGCCAGTACGGAACGCTGTTCCACCGCCTGGAGAAGTGCCCCACCTCTAAAGTGATATGGTGCGAAGTTCAACGTCTGCTGGGCCAGGATCAAACGCATCCCTTCAGTCTGTCAAGAGATATGTTTGCTCTATCAATGGCCTCCTCCCTTCCACCCTCCCTCCATGCTCTAGTGGTTGCAATCGCCATGTGGACCATCCACACGATTGTCTTAGATGCCATCGCAGGCTCCAATCCCACCCTCCCAGAAATTGTCCACAGATTCCGGTCTCATTTGGTGGACCACTTTCAAGCGTGGATATTTGGATACCTCCCACCGCGTCGCTGACAGCTGGTATCCTCCTGGTTCCCAGTCTGGCTCATCAAATCAGACCCCTTCCTCCACACGTGCTCAATAGTGGCTACGGCCCCTTCACACGTCCCCTCCCACTCCCCATAAGTGGCGTTCCCGCTGGCAACAAGAGATAGCATCGCTTCTCTGGGGTGCCTCCCCTGGTACTAAGTTTGTCTTTCCTGAGTCATATTCGAAAGTGTCTGTCCCATGGTCGGCCTTCCCCACAATAAATAAATAAATAAATATTAAAAAGCTGATGCAACCGCCCAAAACCCAGAAGTGGAATGGATAAAAATGGCCTCTGGACATCCAGGTTCATGGATAAACACCACAAGAAGGAGCTCATAGATACAAGAATTAGCTCAAATGGATGAAGCCACAAAAATAGCAGTTAGATGTTTTCTAACCAGGAGAAACTGAAAACCTTCCTTCTTGATACTCAAACTACTACTTTATTTCAAATTATTCATTCAATCACTATTTTTTTAAAAAAATAAAGTATAAAGTACTTCACTTTTTGAATTGTTTTTAAACCATTTCTCAAATATCAGTTTTAATAAATTTTTTTTCACTTTTATTGGTTAAAGTGAACTTGTTGCAGTAGCCAATTTGGGATTAGCCATTGAGAACACAGTTACCAGAATGAGATCTGCTATGTTTAACAAGGATAATCTCAAATGTGAATACCTTGGAGCTGAGCTGCCAAGGGGATATTGGATTGGTTTCTGTTGAGCCATGAGGGACAACACATAAGTAACATATCAAAAAGTGTTAACCAGAGATTTGGCATGGTCATAACAGTTTACCAAAAGAGATTGATGCTATAGAAGGGTACATCAGATGAGATTCTGCTCTATAATGATGATTGTGATATTAGTAAAAGTTGTCTGGCGCCTAATCTGCGCGGAGTTGACCTCCTGAGCAGCAAGTTGACCTCACATGTTAAGTGAGCTGAGGTCAGCAAGCTGACTATATCATAAAAACATAGAGAAAAGAATATAAAATATAAAAAAATTTATGTGAAAAATTTATATTTGTTTATAGGTAAAGAACCTTAAAAATTTGAAAACTTGAAATATGTATTTCTAAATTTTGGTTTTTATTTTTGCTGCAAGTTAATGAATCTGGCATAGTTCTACTTTTCTTTTGGCTTGCAGGGAGAAGAGGGATGCACTACAACGATATTGAAGAGACTGAACTTTTGGCAGGACCAGCTCATGTTGAAACTGGGACCAATGTGGATAATCATTAGGAAAGAGAATCTTGAAGATCTGCACTGATAAAATTGTGAAATGCCTGATATAGGGTGTTATAAAATTGGCGGAATTGTTAAGATATGCCTTAAGGATTTTTGCACAGGGTTTAGCCCACTGAGCAATAGTGTCAGGAACTGGTGTACTACTGACCTGGTTGGGGGTAGCTAACCATGAGTTATCATAACCAAGGGGTTTAGCCCAGTATGACAAGGACACTAGAGGTGTTCAGTTATAAGGAATGGTGGGTAAGCTGGTATGGGAGTTTCTTAAAGATATGGCTTTAAAAGGAGAAAGTTGGAAGGGAGTTTCTTGTGGGCTGGGGTGGTAGATTGGTAATAACACTTTAGTAAATAAACTTAATAGTGTTTGCATTATAAGAATAATTTTATTGACAGCAAAGATTAACCAAATGAATGCCTTGGTTTTATATACCATCCAACTTCCTGGACTTACCTGAGCTTAATTGATTTTAAAGAGTGCACTATTCTTCTCTGGAGCTTATGGGATTGCGACTTACATGTGATTTTGAAAGGCAGTGGGAATCGTTTCAGTCTCATCATAAATTCGTTTTGGTGCGATTAATTGACTGAATACTATTGCAAATGAAGTGATTTAAATGATTAATCGAATAATTTCACTACAATCACTAATTTGATTAAAATTTATTTGACTAACTTCATCACATATCATATTGGTCTGACTGACAATATCTATAATCTCAGGAATTCCACTAATGTCAGTATTTACCCTGACAAATAGGACCAAATATATGATGATAGTTGTCCTCAGAACAACAGAATAAACTCATTTAATAATTTGGAGTCTAGTACTAAAAAAAGAATTATGGAGCACTTGCTCCCGCCACAATCTTTTATTTGATATAATAAATACAGCGTATCCTTGCTGTTTTGCTTACTCTGAAACTATTAACAACCAACTTTCTCAATCATCTCATCTTGTTTTTATTGTAGCGACTTTGGATGATACTGCTTCCATAGCTTAGTAATTCAATTCATCATATCTCATTGGTTCTGGAAATTCTTCATTTGTTAACTTCACAATCGCCTAATTTGAGGCAATTTCCCAACAACCCAATGTCACCTCAGCTCAAGGCGCTTTTTTATCATAACATCTATCAAACTCGGTGGATTTCATATGTTCTGCTATAACGTCTTAGGGCTTATCATCCAGTCATATCAGAATTGCAACATTGCCCCCCTTGACAGGTAAATCAGGCTCCTATTGCTTATACGCCTGGAGGAACTTGGTGTGCACTTTTATGATGATCTGACTGCTCATGAGGTCCTTAATAGTATATGCATCCATACCTGTCTTC
Source organism: Massospora cicadina (assembly GCA_022478985.1). Classification (NCBI taxonomy): domain Eukaryota; kingdom Fungi; phylum Entomophthoromycota; class Entomophthoromycetes; order Entomophthorales; family Entomophthoraceae; genus Massospora; species Massospora cicadina. The sequence goes on from JAKSZP010000677.1 coordinate 25,669, forward strand.
TCAATAACTTCAAAAGGCTAATCCAGATACTAGACAACTTGTGCTTCCTCCAAAAACCATGTTGATCATGAGATAGAACCATGTCTCCATATTTGAATTGGGCTAACCCACTACACCGTACCTGATCAGCAGCTTTAGTCTTGTCTTCTTGGCTAAACTGAATGAGTATGCTTTTGTTTTCAATTTGATTAAGGTGTCAGCTAGAGTCATCAAATAACGTTGGGGATCCATTCCACCAGTTTCTTCTACACAGGCTGTATAGCAGCACCATAATGGCAGGGTGACATTCATATATTAATTGGAAGGGATTCTTTCTTGTGGCAGAACAATAACTGATATTATAGGCGAAAACGGCGGTGAACAAAAGGGAATTCCAATCTGAGGGTTGATCCACTACTAATTTACGGAGTATGTTCACTAAAGTCCCATTGACCTGATCAACCATTCCATTAGACTCGGGGTGGTATGGGGTTGTCAAACCCCTCAGATGGCCAGTAGCTCGTTAAGCTTTGGGAGGATGTGTGAAGTGAAGTTATTTCCATTATAAGTAAGGAGGAACTGAGGGCAGCCATGCCACTGAATAATGCATTTCATTATGAATTTGGCCACAGTGACCGCCCCTAAGTCTCGTATTGCCCTGGCTTCAACCCATTGGGTTAAGTGGTCAATTGACACCAAAATATACTTGGGCCGGTTAGCTCCCATTGACAGAGGGCCAACAACATCAAGGGAAACCATATGCCAAGAAAAGTGCAGCTTTAATAACCAGTATGAGTTCTTCTGGCGGAAAGGCTTTTCCACTTGGCACTGGTGACAGGAGGGATATATCAAGCACATTGAAGTTCATGCTTTCCCAGTAATACTGAGGTCACAATGATTCTAACGTCTTTCACATGCCACCATGCCCAAATTCTCTATGTGCACTCATGATAATGTTAAGCTGCGCTGAGGGTCTTGGGAGTTTACTGTTGAATTGCCAATCCGATTGTACAACTCACCATTCCGCTGGAAAGTATTGGCTCACATTTCATTAAACGCCTTGACTTGTGGCGGCTCACCATTGTACTTTCCACTGAGCATCTTGTCATACATAATATCGCTCAGATCCGCCATAACTGCAATAGTTGGTACCTCAACAAGCAATCAGCATTCTGATGTTTTGCTCCTGGTTGGTGAAATATCTCAAAGTTGTAAGCCTGTAGTTTAAGGGCCCATTGGGCTAGACGGCCCTCAGGCTCCTTAAGGTTCTGCAACCAGCGTAACGAGGCGTGATCCACTACAAATTTGACTTTACACCATGCAAATATACTCTGAACTGCTTGTAAGCATAAATCACTGCTAAGAACTCCCACTCAGTCACAGTATAGTTATGTCCATTGCTATTCAGGCTTCAGCTGCAGTAAGCTAAGGGATGCTCTTCTCCCTTGTCATCTTTCTGAGAGAGTACCACCCCATCAGCGGAAAGGGACGCAGTCATATGAACTTTAGAATCCTTATTAAAGTTCAGATAATGTAACACCGGTGCACTTATCAGCGCCATACGAAGTGTATCAAAGGCATATTGACAACGTTCCGTCCATTCAAACACAGCATTTTTTAACAACTCAAATAGTGGTCCCCAAATACAGCTAAAGTTAGGATGAAGCGCTGGTAGTAACCAACCATTCCCAAAAATACCTGTATGTCAAATTTACTATTAGGTGTAGTCATTTTTCTGATGGCCTCCACCTTAGCCAGCTGTGGTTTCAGCCCCTTAGAGTCTACCACAAACCCCAGGTACTCCAATTGATCTTTGAAGAAGGTATATTTTCGAGGTTTAATTTTGATGTTCACTTCAGCAAGCCAGCGGAATACTGCTTCTAGAAAGTCAAGGTGCTCCAAAAAGGTTCAAGAGAAAACATTTATATCATTAAGGTATATGAGAATGCATGACAGCTTCAGGTTACCAAGAATAGTGTCCATGGCTCGCTGAAACGTAGCTGGGGCATTACACAGCCCTTGAGGCATCTAAGTCAATTGAAAAAGGCCTTTAGATGTGATTACAGCGCATTTTTCCTGTTCTGCCATGGGTAGCTCAATTTGCCAGTAACCTGATATCAATCCCATTGCTGAAAAATAAAGGGCTCCCCCTAATTGATTCAAAACTTCGTTGATCTTTGGCAAGGGGTACAAGTCCTTTTTTGTAATACTATTGAGCTTCCAGTAGTCTATTACTACGCGGGTTGGTGCCATCCTTCTTTTTTACAATCAGAATGGACAAAGCTCATGGACTCTTGGATGGTTGAGCATCCCTTGCTCCATCAACTTTTCAATTTCATTAGTGACAACGTCTTCCACTGCCCTTGATCAGCGGATCAGTTGAGACCTTATAGGGGGATGATCTCCTGTGTCCACTCAATGGACCACTCCCCATGCACACCCTAAATAATGATCATCAACAGCAAAGATCTCTTTGGATTTTTAGAAGAAGGCTTCCACTTGATCTCTCTGATCTTCCATTAACCAAATTAAATTTTCACGCGGTACAACCGCCATTATGCCAAGATGTGACTCAATGGGCAGACCAAATTCATTTAATGAACCAAACTTATGAACCTGGAGGACCTCCTTAACTGGGATGAAATGTAAATATGCCACTATTTGGTGTCAGCAGATTTTCATTGGTTTATCCTGAATATTTGCTACCAAGACCTTGATCTCCTCATACCCCAAAAGTATAATGCCTGGGGCTACGTGGGGCTCAAGCTGGGATTGCTGATAGGGTCCAATAACCTCACCATATAGCCCAGCAGGCACTTCCACCTCTCAACTCGGTGTTTATGATTACTTGGTGTCCAGAGGGAATAGATATAGGGCCAGCAGCTCTAAACGGTAGGCCTCAATATTCATAAATTTGATGAGGAATCTCCCAGTTCTTGCTCATTAGTCAATGATAGCGAACTGAAACCACCCCATCACCATATGCAAGGTTAATGTGACTCATGTGTACCAGATCCTTTGGCGTACCACTGGAAGTGAAGTAGATTGGGATCCGCTGCCCAAAATTTTAAATGTCTCTGCTGTCATATTAACAACCCCTAAAACGGCACAGGAAAGCAATCCAATTAACAGGTCATGGTTATTGTTTAGTAACAATTTAGCTGGGGCTACAATGACAATCAACCCAGACTGCAAGGGTAGCGCACTGTACACTCCTTTAGAGACTGTGCTTTCTGCTCCTGAAGTCCCATACACCATATGATGTTCCACGTTAGGCTTCAATGCCAACTTTTCCACCAACTTTGTGGACTCTATGTTGACTGGGGCACCCATATCAATTATTGTTCAAACTTGGGTTTTTGCTATGACAGTGTCACAGTAAGTACACTCAGAGTAAGATACATTCTGATTGTTAAAAACATGGACATATAACGGATATCTTTTTCCAAGGAAGATCATAATACCCTCCCAACTTTAGGGTATTCTTTAACAATAAGAACCACATGGAGGGCCGCGTTTACCCCTTTTAAGAGAAGCGCAACAGCTAATGGATCTGGTTCATCTGTAGAAAGGTGATCAAACATTTGGCAAGCATAAGATTTTGGTTGCTCCTGGGAGCCTGCTTCTTCCATAACCATGAAGTGCGCTTGTGTCAGCACACTCACCCCTCCAACTGGCTGTTGGTATATAAAAGTATCATCATACTGGGAAACTTCATCTAGCTGTTCAGGGATAGGTTCAGATGGGTCGTTTTGAGTCAGAATATCGGAGGTAGAGAGTCCCATCCCTACTCCGCTCTGACATTTCCCTGATTTTACTGCTTCCACGGTAGGCAATGGACCTGAAAATTGCAAATAACTTCAAGACAAGTGCCAGAGCAACTGCACAAAAAGCAATTGACACTATAAAACCTGCATCCTTGATCGCTGTAGAATGGGCCACCCCAAAAGTTGGGCTTGGTTTGAACAGTGTAAACAGGCCCCTACTGATAGGTGAACTGCTGATGGCAACTCGGTTGGAAGCAAGGCTTGTAATGATAATAAGGCCAGGGGTGGTCAATTGGATGCTAAACAGGGAAGGATAATTCTGCCAAATAAGAAAGGCTAGCAGTGGAGGCGATCAGTTTCCACTCTATATTGGGTGGGGGAAGGTAGTGGATAGACGACATAAAATTTGAACGAGTTTAAGCAAGGGTATGTCAAGCTCTTAATATGGAGCCATGAAATTAAAAAGCTCATGGTATGGTTTCACAGCGGAGGTCAATGCTATGCATATGTCAGGATTGGTTAAAATCCCTGCCCCAATTAACACATGGGCTTCTGCTGTAAATCGATCAGCAAAGACAGTGAGGGTCTCATTATGTTGAAACCTGATGGTAAGGAACTCATCCTTCCACTGCTCCATCTTTGAAGTTCCTCCAAACAACCACAGTACTAGGTCCTTCACTTTGATAGATAACGGAACTGTTGGGAAGATAGAAAATAACTTGGTCAGCACTTCCAACATCCAGGGTGGACATTATTAATTTGGCTTTACGCCAATCTGAAGCTCCTTCTACTGCAAACTCATTCACTTAAAAAATCCATGGATGTTTCCATCACAAGTAAACGGAGGCATCTTATCAATACAAAACTCCTGAATAAACTCCTTCTTCCATTTAAGCACAGCGTTCAGTGCAAGCTTGAGTTCTGCATATTCAACAGTTGCAGTATCTTGGAATGCTTCCTTGCCAAAGCAAGCCTGATATGACATGACCAGCGACTGAGGAACTTTCTATCAGCTTTTTGTGATTGTTCCATGGGCCCCTTTAGTGAACATCACTGTTATAAAATTGGCAGAATCGTTAAGATATGCCTTAAGGGTTTTTGCACAGGGTCACCTACTAAAAAAAGGACCAATGATATGACGATTGGTGTCCTCAGAACAACAGAATAAACTTATTTAATAATTATGGAGCACTTGCTCCCGCCACAATCTTTTATTTGATATAATAAATTCAGCGTATCCTTGCTGTTTTGCTTACTCTGAAACTATTAACAACCAACTTTCTCAATCATCTCATCTTGTTTATATTGTAGCGACTTTGGATGATACTGATTCCATAGATTAGTAATTAAATTCACCATATCTCATTGGTTCCAGAAATTTTAATTTGTTAACTTCACAATCGCATAATTTGAGGCGATTTCTCAACAACCCAATATCACCTCAGCTCAAGGCGCTTAAATAATCATAGTATCTATCAAGCTCGGTGGATTTTATATGTTCTGCCATAACATCTTAGGGCTTATCGTCCAGTCATATCAGAATCGCAACATAGGGGAATATAGGCATTATGGAATTTATCAGTGAGATTGACTGAGAGATTTTGATATGGCGTGTAGCCATGAGAGCCCAACCTGGGGGAAAAATGGTGTTAATAAAAGTGTTATTGGTAAGATCAATCAAAGTAGTACTGGTTGGCATATAGACATGTCTCCACGCTTGCAAGAGGCAGCAGTGAATATAAGAAAAAGAAGAGGAACCACGCTGCTGAGAAAGGGCATGAAAATATTCTTTGAGCAAGGAGAAAAAGATCTAGTTTGCTGAAATCAATTTAAAACCATACTGGCTGATTCAAGACATAGAATAAAGTGGCGTCTGGCTCCAAACTCTATTTTTACTGGATAATCTAGTCAAGTGGAAAATTGTATTGAAATTTTGGGATCCAAATCATCCAGCTGTATATTTTTAATTTATTATCTGTTTTCTTCGTTTGGGGTTATTTTATCATAATTAAGCATTATGGAATGTAAGAGATATCATTATTTTGTAACTATTCTTGGTTTAAGTATTAATAGGATATAAAAAAATATCAGATCTAATTCTTTCAGACTATTAGTGTTCCATTGGGGATAATCCATATTAATTTTTAAGTATTTTGATTTTTGATTTATATTATTAATTAAATAATCTTGTGCTTATAAATTTTGGTTCATTTCAGGTCAATAAGGGTTTATTTGCAGATGCTGAAGCGTTAAAACCATTTTTATAGGCAGCAACTTGTAGATTAACCTAAAAGCAACATGACCTGCTATATTTAGGAACCCAACGTGCTTTAAAATGACCTGGCTTTTGGCGTGGGACTTCCAAGACCCAGAGGGACAGCCAAGGTACACAAGACACCAAGGGTTTCAGAGAACTTTGGGTTGGCGCATTGGAAGGGGGTTTGGGCAAGTTCCAACCCAATAAAGTGGTGCCCATATATCATTTATTGTAAAAATGACCAATTTAACATTATACAAATAGTATTTATTTTATAAATTAATATAAAAATAAGAAGAAATTTATCCAACACCCTCCCATTAGGAGGGTGCTGGGTTATATTTGGGGGAAAGCAGGGAAAGTTTTAAACTGAATTATGATAAAGAGAAATGATTCCTATTTTTAAATCCATTAATTAATTGATTTAATCACCAATTTTTACTCAATAGTAACAACTGAAGCTTTCATGCTAATCTCAGGAAGATTTCCCAAATTCTATAGGTTCAAATTTGCATTTTTGATTTGTAATGGGGTGTCAGGTTTAATCCCAATTTTTTCCTTTCCTTTTGACTTATCTGCTTAATTTTGTCTTCTAGGTAAGTTTTCCCTTATTCAGTTTAACTTCTAATTGAACTATCAGGTGAAGACAGAGAATAAGGACTGTGCTCTGGGGATTCTAAATTCTCCTAAAATTTTCACTAAGCTGCTTTACTTTTACAAATAAAAACTTGAAAATTTTGATACTAGGATGGGTTAATTTTGGGGTGGAAGTGTGAGAGCAGCAAGTGAAAAACAGGGCGGGGCAGCAGCCATCCATCTCTCATCCAGGGTACGCCCTAGATAAAAGATCTATTGAGAGGGAGAGCATTGGAGTTTGAAACCTTTTTTGTTTCTAAAGGACTGTACACACCTGTCCAGTCTGATGGCTGACCATGAGCCCTTACATTACCCTTTTCTTGAAAGGTTAAGCTAACACTATCTTCTGGTACTTTTGCCAGGGCATAATTAATGTGAGGGGTGAGGAATTTTATAGCAGCTAGGGTGGCGGACTTAGGTAGGTTAGTTGCAGGAGCATTAGGTTTCTCCTTTTTGAAATTTCTCTAGTAACTCCTAGCAGTTGGTACAGTTCTTGGATATACTCAACTGTTCTCATATTCTGGATATTCCTTCCATAACACCAGGTAGTGCACTTTCCGTTTAACCCACATTAAATCCAAAATTCCTTTCTACATCAAATTCAGGGATTCCCCCACCATGATGGGCTCACCCTCCATTGGTTTCACGCCTTTGAAAGGATATAGTGAGAAAGCATGAAATGATGTATAGATTTTCCATTGATAATAGTTCCAAGTGGAAAACGCCATTGTTCAGGACCTTGGCAATTGGGAATGGTTCTTCCCTTTTAAAAACTAATTTCTTACATTGTAACTTAAGGTGAGATTCTTAGTGTCCATCATCACCAAATCCTCTTCTTGATTGTGAAGTGCCTCACGATGCTTCTTATTCGCAAATTGTTTAGCGCCATTGGATGATTTGTTCAGTTGGTTCTGGACTTGTTGGTGGACCTTCATGATGTGTGTGATGAAGGTATCTGCTTCTGAGATATTACCCCACATCTGAGGTCCAATGGTGAAAGCAGAATAGAACCCCATATTGGCATACATAGGGGACACTCCTGTTGACAAATGTAGGGAAGTTTTAGAAAAATATGGTCAAAGAAGGTCCGCTGCACATGTGTCTTGTGAGGTAGTTGCATAGCAGTGGAGATACTTCTCTAATGACTGGTTAGTATGCTCCTTTTGGCCATCAGATTAGGTTGATGGGCTGATGATCTGCAAGGCTTAATTTTTAGCATGTTGCAAAAGCCTCCCAAAACCGTGATGTAAATTGAGGTCTCCTGTCCCTGATTATTTTTATGGGGGAACACCAAACAAGGCAAATACATGTGCTACAAAAAACTGTGACATGCCATAGCAGTAGTGGTTGTCAAACAAGGGATAAAGATAACATGTTGTGTGAAGTGATCTACTATCACCATAATTTTATGATACCTATGAGATATGGGTAAACTTAAAATGAAGTCCAATGACAACAATGTCCATGGCCCTGCCACCTGCTGGAGAGGGTGAAGAAGGAAGTTCTGTCCATCCCTATCTGGATTGGACCAGGCACAGACTAAGCAGTGCTCTATCCAAAATGAAACATCCTTTGTCAACCTATTTTATCATACCTACTCTTGATTAAATAAATTATTTTATTGCGCCAGTAACCCCCATGATTGTGGGATCATGATGTTCCCTTATGACGCGGGAATGCAGCTCAAAAGGAGACTATACCTAGTCGTAAAAGTATATTATCCTACCCTTTTGGTAACCAATCAGAAGGGGCTTTATAAGAATCAATCTTCTCTGGGAGGTCTTATCAATCAGGATCAGTAGATTGGGATGCCAAAACGGCATCCAGGAGAGAGCCATCATTGGCCAGAAATACCTAGACTAGGTCAGAAAAAGTAAATTTGGTCGCTGAATCAGATGGAGTATTAGGGATAATAGAGTCCAGGGAAAAACCTTCAAAATAAGGGTTTCTCGCTTAAAAGGAATATCAAAGGTACTGGGGGTGTGGACTTACATTAAATTTTATTTAATTTGGTTTTATCTTTAGTTTAAAGTTTGGTTTTTGGGCTGAGGGGCTGAGGTGGGAATGTTGTTGGGATTTTTGCCACCTTTCCAGCCGTCTATATTATCATGTGTTGCTAGGGAATCATTCCCTATGGCGATTGAATTGTATATTTATTGATCCCAATTTTTGGGTTAATAATGTTTAAAATAATTTAGGTAATTCACTAAGATCAGATCTTTCAGGGACAATCTAGTGAATTCTTAAGATCTCGTCAGGCAGAGTTGCCATTGAAATGGGAGCATCTGATAGTTGATCAATGATTAACTATCAGGTGTACTGATTGGGGTTGGTCAGGTTTCATCACTAACTGATTAAGAAATTAGGGATCAAGTCATAAGGCTAGTGAAGCCGCCTGCAACTAGCAAATCAATCAGTTGGTTTGCGACCTTCCATAATGAGTAACAAGTCCCATTACTTAAACAGGTCACTCACCAAATATGGTTGGTTTAGTAAGATTGAGTGGAAAATTTTAGGGACACGTTTTCTGACTGTTTCCAATTTAGGGCTTAAGGATGTCTGATGAAGGAATCTTAACCAGATGATTAAGATCATCGCTAGTGAGAAGATGAAGGGTAGTTCAATGGCAATGGTTGCCCTTTTATTTCTGAGGCGCCAATGAGGGTTGGGCGCCAAATTCCTTCTTTAAATTCCCCTGATAATTCACGTGATAAAAGGATTTGTTTTTGTAGCGGAATTCACTATTGGTATTAGTTTTATTTTTGACTAAATTTTATTTGAGGTATACCAACCAGGGGACGGACATTACCGAAGCTCAAAGAGCTAAAAAACGAATGAAAAGAATACTTAAAATAAGTTTGACCGCCCAAAAAGAGAGGTGAAGCACAGCTGAATGAGAATAAAACCAAACAGGTGGGACAGTAACGAAGCTCTTAACCCACCATGGAGGAAGGGAAAGGGGGATCAGGTGGCACATCCTCAGCATTGGCTCATCTCAAATGTAAGAATGTGGGCCAAGGCGGAGATCAATGGTGTGGGGTGATCAGTGATATGGGGAGCGATTTGGTTGATAGTTGGCTGGTTTTCCAAAATACCTGCATCAAGATTAACACCAAGGTATTTGGAAAAGCAGTTTTCCGCATGAAGGCGGCGGAAGGAAGCTGGGAAAATAGGCTACGTTGGAACAATTTGGTTTTTGTATTGGCTTAAAAAAGCGATAAGAACTCTCTGGATGGTGTCATTTGCTTGTTTATGCAGTTTAGGATGTCCCGTTTGTGCTGCAGGGCTATGCATAGATTAAAAAATTGGATTAGGGATACCTTTGGCAAGTATCGCTACTGACTCCTCAGTTATCTTACAGATTTTGTTGCTATCTGGGGTTTCAGCTGCGGTAATGGCAATCTGGTGTTCAGAGCAGAACACAGAGGGGTTCATTAAGGGGCGTAAAAACGCTGAGGGGTCTAAATGGGGTGCTGTACCTGGATAAATTCTTCAATTTGGATTTCTGAATCTTCAATATCATTGCCCATTTCATTGGTTTCATCCAATAAAGTCCAGGGATTGAAGTCAAGAGGGAATTTGGGGTCATTTATTTGTTGGGTTGAGGCTGGTATTTAAAAGATATTGTGTGACCAAACTGTTGTCCAAGTCATTTCCTGATTGGCTACAGTGTAGGTGGCATTGGAATGAGGAGGGGCTGGTTGGCTGGTGCTGGCGCCATAGTGGCAGCAGGCTTTGGGGTGGGGGGAAGGATTGTACCCCAAACTGGTAAGGCTGTGGGGAGTTGGGTCAAGTGGGAACCAGGTGGAGACAAAGCAGGTCCAGCAGAAGTGACAAGAGAGGGGCATCTATGCGTTGAGTGGTCCAACTTGAAGCAGGATGGGCAGATGGTCTGATCGCCCTTGATGCGGGCCCAGAATGGGTAGTTGGGGGATGAGGGAATGACTGTGCATGGGAATTGACAAAACAATATTATATAACTTTGGGCTAATTGTGGCAAATGTCCGAGGCCCTGCAAGATGGGTGGCCCCATTGGGGACCACAAACTGAAAGATGGGGTTGGAGCTGTATGCGGCCAAGCCTTCCATCAGCTCCTGATGGAGCACCGTGGGGAGAAGATGAGTGGGAAACCCCACAAACTGAGCCACCATAGTGGTGTCAGTGGGGAGCTGGTGCGTTTTGTGGGGATAGGGATATAGTGGCTGCAGTAGTGGCGTCAGCTTTGCATGTCAAGCTCAGATCAAAATACCCTTTATAAGGTGGAAATCTATGAATCTGGCTGGCAGCATCACCATCTGGGAAAAGTCAAAAATAGAATTCTCTTCATATGGGAATAATTTCCCATACTTGACCTGCAGGCTGAAATGCAGCTGAGATCGGGGGAGAACAAGGGGGCTGTGAGGCACTACCTGTGCATGTGCCAGGTGGATGGCGAGATCCTTGAGCGTGATGAACTGACCCAATGGTTTAGGGGGACTGGTCAAGCCAGTCTGAGTGCATTTTCCCATTAGACAGAAAATGCTGGGTGGGGTTTGCTGCTGCAACTCACTAGACAGCCGTCAGAGAGTCTGAGGTCATTGGATAGCCAATGGGGAGGGTGACTTTGTCTAGCAGGCGCTTTTTGCTTTTATTTCAATTAAATTTGCTTGAAAGTTACATTATGTGGAAAGAAAAGTTTGTTGATGATTTGGGCTTAGTTTTATCCAGCTTCAGGAAATTATTGCTTGTGTGCTTTAATTGAAAACTTTTTAGCAGAATAAAGAGTAAGGATTGAGGATCCTTAAGAAGAGAAGCTGAGCTTAGGCGGGAATTGCTGTAGACTTTGCAAGGCCAGATGAAAGGCTGTAAACTTAGGGATCTGAGCGTGGATTAAGTTAGGCGGATAAGGGTATAAGTCCTACTGAAGACATCAAGAGTATTTTGTGGAGAAATACAGGTCAAGCGTTGGACCAGAATGGGTTATCTATTCAACTACAGATAATAGTCTTAATACTAATATCAATTAACAATTATTTATATCATACAATGCAAATCGTGCACATACCAAAACTGTGCAGTTAGTCAATTAGGGGTTATCAGTATTAAAATATCAGTGAAAACCCTTAAATTTTAACAATTGGTGCTCACTACAGGGGTAGTTGAGTAGGATACACAATTAAAAGATGTTGTACAAGAATGAGTAAGAAAACTCTGGATGGAGTTGGCAACAATCAATAAGAACTCCTTGAATTCTGCCAATCATCAAGAATTTGTTGCCTTGGAGGAGAGAGTTACCAAGATCAAGGAAGGAGTCAAAGATGTTTCAAATTTTGGCAATAAGATACTTGAGAAAGTAACGTCATTAAAGAAAGGGAAGGAAACTTTTCTCTCTCGTTTCAATCACTTTTGAAACTTATTCAACTCAAGTCTGATTCTAGTTTGATAATCTCACAGAGGAGATTAGTCTGCGCCAATGTCAGGGAGCAGTTGGGCAAGTAAGGTAAGAGGAGCAGGTGGTAGGCCCACAGCCTCAAACGTTCAAAAACGCCCCGGAGAAACTGGCGGAATAGAAAAAAATATAAAAAAACTGGCGGTCACTGTTTCTTCAGAAATCCTCGCTTGGCAAGTGCGATGCAACCAGTACATCAACACGCCGCACTCCCAACCACTCTCGTTGATGGAATACAGAGTCTGTGTGTTTCTGGACATCCAACAAACAGCTCTATGGGAAAAATTTTGTGGGGATGTGCACACTTTTTTCCCAACCGCGGTGTACATTGCACCTCACTCCATGTCACACAGTTGGCTGGACCTCAGTAGTAAAATCAAGGAGGCAGCAGACAAAGCTGCTGCAATGCGCATAGTGATCAACCTCCCTGAAGGGCAACGGGTTTTCAAAACCAAACGCACCAGATGGACAAAATCCAACCAAATTTTCCTCACGTTTGACTTTTTGCCTACTACAGTAAAACGTGCCATTTTGGAGCAGCACCTGAAAGATGGTCTCACCATTTATGGCGAAATACAATCTTTCGAGATGCAATGCTTTATGCTGATGCCACACCTGTGCACCGGCAAAGCCATTGCAGTTCTGAACCCAACCAAGGAGATTGTGAAGGACCTAACCCAGATCCCGCACCCACATATATCAATATTGAAGGGCATACCACCCACCCTTTCTGGGTAACCGTGGACAGCACACTCCCCATCTGCACCCACTGTGATGCATTTGGCCATAAGGCACATGCATGCCCCACCAAGGAGGGCATCACATTCCAAGAGCACCCCTCAGCAGCCATGGCCAGCGGAGAGGCGCACTATGAACCAACCACAAGCACCAAAGAGGCTTTCCCGTGGGGAGCACAAGGCTGCTACCTACTGGTAAAACCTATTTCCCCACAAGAGCGGAAGAAGGCCAAGCAGGCCTGCAGGGCCGCGGCCAAGGAAGCGGCCAAAGTCACCACCGCTATCCTACACTCCCAATGCCAGGAGGACATTGAAACCTTCATGGTGGAAGCAACTCAGGAATCCATCAACCAATCAGATTGGGAAGCCCATGCCAAATGGGCCACCCAATCTGAGGATCTGATGGGTGACTCAATTTCACCTGATCTTTGCAACCAAGCTCCAGTTGAAACTTACTTGGGGTCCAACCTACCTGAAAATTTTTTTTAACCGAATTGTTGGTGCACCAAACTCATCCGTACTGCAAAACATTTGTTTGCCATCAGGGAAACAAAAAGCGAAGGCATAAGCTAATGCAAACCTTTTTTCTAAAATCAACAAAACTACCAATAGCGTTGCTACAAACACCTGCACTGCCATGAAGGCCCATGGGGATCTAGAGGAGGCTAGTGGGCCTGGGTGCCCACCCCCTCGTACCTAAGGTGCAATGGGGGAAACCTTCACTTTAGGGATGTTGAATATCGCCGGACTCAAGGCCTCGCCATCCTGGGCTAGGAAACTGAGTTTTTTACAAAAAAATTTACCCGTGGATAACCTGGCCATCCAGGAGTCCCACTGTCTGCGAGGTTCCAAGGATGCTTGGAAAACCATGCTCCTCCCATCCCTATCCTTCTGGTCAGAGCACTGTGGGGTGTTAGTTCAGAAAAACAAGTTTTCAAATTTTTATTGTCAGAATTCTTCCTCAATGGCCAAGTCCTCATTGTCACTTTCTTGTGGGCCGACGTGGCACATGCTATCATCAACATCTATGCTCCAACCTGTGCATGAGAACGTCAGGAATTTTTCTCATCAGCCAAATCCCTCCCGTTACCCCACAGACCCTTTCATAGTCAGCAATATGAACTTTTGGTTAAACACACCAACGGACTGTTGGCCTTCCTCCTCTCACGCCCCCCAGGGTCATTTAGAACTTCGCGTTCTAAAGGCCACCCTTGAGTTAATGGATGCGCTGCCGCAGTGAGCCCCGCTGCTCAAAAACATGACGCAACCCCATGTCCACAATGGCCAATTAAGGTCCATGACCCGCATAGACCTTATCCTTACGCTGGCGAAATTCCAACCTCACATTTCCCACTTCCAAACAATGAAAATTGAATTCTCTGACCACCGGCTGGTCTCAATAACCTACCACCTACCTGTCACAGTGGCTAAGGCCCCACATTGGTGCAAACTCCACCCTCCCAAACTTGCGTCGCCAGGATTTTCCACTCGGGTGGAATCAGCTACTTTGGCAAAAGAGTTTGTTACACTGTTTTGCGCGGACCCCATCTCCACATGGGCAGCCTTCAAAGAGGATACCATCCACCACTCTCGCCACCTCTCCTCCCGATGCTCACAAGCCATATCAGCCATCATCTCGAGCGCTCTGGCAGAGTTAACACACCTGGAGTCCAACATCCCAGCCACAGGATACAGCCCTGCATGGGGCCAGAAGTGGGCGGAGGCAGCCGCCCACCTCAACGCGCTCAAAAAGCAACACAAACATCGGGTCTGTGTTCAGTACAGGGCCAAACATATTACAGAGGGTGACAAGTGCACCGCATATTTTTTAAAAAAAAATTTGCACCACGCCAGAGCGTGGCCTGCACACAGGTGCAAAGACTGGATGATTCCATCGCAGATATGCCAGCTGAAGTGGCAATCAAAACACAAAAGTATTAATCTGAGTTATACCAATCTGATCCAATTCAGCTGGCCGGAGTGGCAGAATTTCTCGACCAAACCCACATCCACAACATTTCCCAATACCCAGAAATAATGAATTTGATTACTCCAAATGAATTATGGACAGCCATCTGTGGTGCACCAAACTGGAAATGCCCAGGCTCAGATGGCATTCCATATGAGTTCTATAAAAAGTACTTCAAATATATATCCCCACTACTGCTTGCCTCACTTAACCAGAGCCTTCTGGAAACGCGCCTCCTACCAAGAGGACAAGAGGCCTTCGCCGTCACACTCTTCAAGAAAGGAGACAAGCTAGACTTAGCCAACTGGCGCCCCATTTCTTTAACTAACATGGATACAAAAATTTTAACAAAAATCATGGCTAACCGTTTAGGGAGTGTAGCATCTGCCACCGTCTCCCCAGAACAATTTGGTTTCATACCCAGAAGGTCGATTTGAGACAACATGCACTCTGTGGCTAACGCATGCCAGTCCACAGCCTCTGGGGCACTTGTATTCTTGGACCAACAGAAGGCCTATGATAGAGTAAACTGGGAATACATCAGGGCCTGCCTCCAGCACTTCCGCTTACCCCTCGCTTCATCAACTTGGTAATGCTGCTCACAGAATCTGCAACAATGGCAGTGCGTGGCCCTGGCTTCCTAACGGAAGTAGTCCGCCCTCAAAGGGGCTTGCGACAAGGGGACCCCCTCAGCCCACTCTTATACAACTTCAGCCTTGACCCACTACTTCGAAATGTGAATGCCCAACTCACTGGGGTCCATGTGCCAGGCCAAACCCCAGTCAAGATGATGGCATCTGCAGATGACTGTGTGGTTGGAATTTCTAATAATAAAGATGCACGCGCACTTGAAGCTCTCATCTAGGAGTATTCCCGGGTAAGTAATGCTGCACTAAATGCTTCCAAAACCGAAATCATCCTCCTTAGCCGGTATCAAACCTGCTGGGCCCCAGCAACCAGTGCCCAGCCCGACCCATCTGCTCGCACACGTGCTCGCCCTCCCAGCTCGCCCCACACCACGCCACTGGTGCTCCCCTTCGTGCCACGCCCTACCATAGGGCCTGTCCGCCATCTGGGCGTGTGGGTGGAGGCAGGCGGGTATGCATCAGCAGTAATGGAGAGTCATATTCTAGACAACGTGATGAAGCGCATCGCCTCCCTCAGAGCCCACCCTACTTCCCTTACTGGCAGGGCTGTTTTAGCCAACTCTATGCTCCTCTCCAAAGTCTGGTTTGGAGCCCATGCCATCCCCTTCTCCCCAAGCTTTTTCAAATCCTTGTATGCCCTGCTGCAAGGATGGCTTTGGTCAGGCCGCCCACCACCAGTCCGGCTAGAGGTCATGTTTGGCCCTCATCATCATGGTGGCATGGGCCTGCTTGACTTCAAAGCCCATGCTGCCAAGATCCTGGGCACCTGGATTGCGGCCGTCACCACCCCTACGCTCCCCTCCCAACACTGGTCCCGCGTGGCCCACTCCAACTTCTCCCGCGCCTTGGGCCTTAACAATCCATCGAACCCTCACTCCCTGGTGAAATACCTGGCTTCACACCCATTGGCCACAGGTCCTCACAGGACTAAAACCCACTACAAACGAATCCTCCTCTCCATGCGGAGCGCTGAGTGGATAATTTGTATTAGCGGACACACAGCCCAGAGAGGCCGCCCCTCTCCTCAATTCACACAAGAGGTACAGGGGCTACCCATCCAAGATGGCGTGATCCCCACACGGCCCCATGTCCTATCCAGGGTGGACTACCTGGACATGATGGACATCCCTTACTCCATTGAGACCCAAAAAACTATCTGGAAATACGCACACCATCCTCTGTTGCAGCCTCAAATCTATTCCCATGTGTGGCGCTGCCTAAAGCAGGTGTACCATATGTCTGAGCGCTCTAATGCTTTACACTCATCCTGCGTTGTGTGTGGCCAGTATGGAAAGCTGTTCCACCGCATGGAGAAGTGTCCTACCTCTAAAGTGATATGGCGCGAAGTTCAACGTCTGCTGAGCCAGGATCAAACACATCCCTTCAGTCTGTCAAAAGATATGTTTGCTTTATCAATGGCCTCCCCCCTTCCACCCTCCCTCTGTGCTCTGGTGGTTGCAATCGCCATGTGGACTATCCACACGATTGTCTTGGATGCCATCACAGGCTCCACCCCCACCCTCCCAGAAATTGTCCACAGATTCTGGTCTCATTTGGTGGACCACTTTCAGGCATGGATGTTTGGATACCTCCCACCGCGTTGTCAACAGCTGGTCTCCTCCTGGTTCCCAGTTTGGTTCATCAAATCAGACCCTTTCCTCCACACGTGTTTAATTGTGGCTACGGCCCCTTCACACGTTCCCTCTCCCTCCCCATAAGTGGCGTTCCCGCTGGCAACAAGAGATAGCATCGCTTCTCTGGGGTGCCTTCCCTGTTACTAAGTTTTGTCTCTTTTGGGTCAAATTTGGAAGTGTCCATCCCATGGTCGTCCTTCCTTGCAATAAATTTAAATTTAAAGAAAGGGAATAAGAATTTTGTTTGAGAAGCTTTATCTCTGAAAACTGAATGCAAAGTAATTGCATTTGATTGCATTCACTCATCTCAGACGTGGAGCAACTAGTGACGCAAACTAAAGAACTGAATAATTATGAATGCAAATGTGACCCTATATGTCAAACAATGCCAAAGAAGATACTCAGTATTTGGTAAAAAGACTTGCAGCCTAGATATGGAACTATTCAAAGCAGCAAGAAAACCTGTTCCACCAGACATCTACTTAAAATATTCATTTTAAGTAGGGCCAACTCAGGTCAAAATTAAACCACTTGAAATAGTCCCAAGGAGCAATATGTTTAGATGAGAAACTAATTGAGACATTTGATGAGATTGGTATAGAAATCAATCAATTCAGGTTATTGTAGTGAAATACCCATGGTACAAGCCGCGCTTGCATTGATGCAGAAAAAACCTCTCTTTTTAACCATAATTATATGAAACCAACCGGCGCATCAAGTCATTTACTTGTGTGTCTGCTCTCAACACTTTTTCTGAGAATCAACTTGCTCAATATGTTGAGGCAATGGACACCGCTGGCCTCATTATCAAAGAAAACCCCCAAGTATATCTCCTTATGCCACATGTCGCTGATGCTCCCACCA
>JAKSZP010000678.1:0-43408 GCA_022478985.1 Massospora cicadina
CAAGGATCATTCTGAACATATTAGGTCTACTCAATCCTTAGTGTGGGAACACCTCACCAAAGCCATTGAAGACTACAAGTGGTTCTTGGGTTGTAAGTGACTCCCAGGTTATGACATAACGGTGGTCTCCTATGTTATGCTCAATATGCGTCATTTGAGAATGCAAGTACCCCCTGTAAGTTTGCAAGTAAGCGTTTGGGCCCCCATTTGGTAGAGGAAGACTTGAGTAATGTGCATTACGGTTAAAACATCCAGCTCACTGGAAACAGCACCCTGTCTTCCATGTTTCCCAGTTGTCATCCTTTAAGGGCACGGTTCCCATGGATCCTGAGCTGAATGTTATTGATAATATGGAAGAATCCAAAGTTGAAAACATCCTAGCATCTCGCAAGTCTCGTCCATCCATTCAGTATCTCGTGGCTTGGAAAGGGTATCCAGCTTATGAAAACAGTTGGCTTAAAGCTTGTGGTTGTGCTAACTGCATGGAACTTGTTGAAGCATTTCACGAATCCCACCCTGATGCTCCCTGCCCCCTCCAAAAAATTGTGACTAAAATGGTGGTCAAGTTACCCAAGGTGCACAAAAATGTGGCCCTCATGCAGTTCCTGGTGGTTCCCTTCCTTCAAAAAAGAAAGGTTAATGTGAGTCCCAGGGAACATCCCCTGTGTGTTGATTGGGCCCTCTTTCCATTTCTGAGTAAAAAGGTTCCAAAGAGGTTGGCTGTACCCCTTGCCACCCAGGGTGACCTTGCCCACATGGAAGACAAGCGCTGGGTAACAGCCCTCCCTCTTTGGATCCCTCCCCCAGTGCCCACACTCACCTCAGCCAAACTAGTATGACTGATCTTAGGAATTTGCGCTGAGATTGCCAAAATGAAGTTGATTGGTCCAAAAATGAGTGGAAATAAACCTGATGATCAGAATCCACATAGTCAAAAAGGGACAAATATTGATTCATTGGCCAGAATCACTAATGTTTCAATTTGCCAATACTGCAATAGTCAAAATTAACCCCTCTCAAAATTGTCAGGGATGATTCCTGACATGCAGGAAGTATCATCGAACATCATTGATGATAGTTTGAAGCTTCCTTCTGGCAAATCAGGCGTTGCAGCTGATGCAATGCTTTTGACTGAATGAATGGCCCAGCGACCAGGCATGGGCAGGTTGGGCATCCCAAACCTGTTCCCAACCAATTGGGACTGCCCCTATGTGGGGTGGCCCTGGGGGATCCTACTGTTTGTTGGGCCAGATGCTATCACGCCAACTATCAAAAACGCAGCTGAGCCTTGGTTTGGGTATTTGAGGTCAAACCAACAGCGACTTGGCCTACTGCTGAATTCTTTGATGTCAGTTCTCAGTGAGCTTATTTGCCCCCATTCCTGAATAATTCGCCGGTTAGGTCAAAATTGAGGGTCCCAATTCCAGCTTGTTCCTGCATCGATTGACAGCTATTTAATCAGTTGCATCGCACTGAGAAATTGTTGGTTGATTTTCTTCACTTTCCTTTACAATAAAAAATTGCCCCAAAAAAATTATCAATTTTTGATTTTATTGATATCCCTCTGGCTGCATTCCCTATGGCTTTTCTCTGGTGGCCTGTCAGCCCCTATACCAGATGGTCTTTACCAGTACTGATGGTCACTATGGCCCCTACCCTTGTCAACTGGATTCAGCAAGCTAGATACTTCTTGCAATTTAACCCCGTTATTTCAAACATCCACCAACATTATACTGGGATCTTTTGGCCTTACATCCACCATTTCCAAGCAAGAATCTGCCCCCTTGTATCCTCAGTTGAATTAAACCCACCCGCCGGTGACCTTGTAGAAAATATACCTGTGGTAACACCCCCTGCAGAAAGACCACCATTGTCTGGGACTGTCTCCATTTGGTTCTTTCTCAGGTTGCTGTTCACTATTGCCCTACACCAACGATCTATTGTTTCCCAATGCCTAGCTCCATAAAACTTCATATGTGCAGCAATTCCTCTGCATTCTGGCTTGCTTTTTGGTTCTTGCATATCCCAACTGGCAGGCTGATATAAACTTTTTTGCCGTTTTCATGACAATACTCCCCTCCTCATCTTTGTATAGTCAATACCCACACAACAACCATTCCATAATATCCTGCAGCTGCTGAGGGGTCACATTAGTGGAGCGTCCTTGTTGGTTGGCCATCATCTCAGGGCAGTTTTCTAATTGCAGTTTGACCATAACTTCTTCATCACCTGCTCAGTTACATTAAAATAATACTGGTTCATCGTTAGGTGCTTCCCATGCTTCTTCAGCATAATGTGCGCGGAATCCAATCAAATTATGTTGTAACAAATGATGGCTCATCATTTTATCCTAGCATAGAGGAACTACAATTGACCAGTGTCCCCCTTTATTGAGCACCACTGTTAATTCTTGGCGTTAAGGCTTGATTTCGCTGAGTCATTTACACAGGGTATTAACCACTGAGCAACTAAATTGGATCATATGAAGATTGCCAACTTCAATAAAACTTGATAAAATATATATGAGCAATCGCCCCTTATTTGACCTTTATTAATCTTATACTAATTGCAGACTTATCTGCAACAACCTAATCATGGGAAAAGTCTTCCTGTTCAATCCTCCATATGACTCTTTAAATCTTGGTTCCCCAAGCTGGATGCATCCTCAGCTTGGTAGTCTTCTATTCGTTTCCCTTTTCTAGAATTCTCATTTGTATTGAAATCTTGGTGTAATTTTCCTCAATTCGCCAAATGGTTGACATTTCAATCAACTATTGTCCATATAACTTTTCCTACAATCTTGAGATTCTTCTTAATTACCACTCTGATCTGCCAGTATGTGTAGCATATCATCCAGTCATATCAGCTTCCTGACAATTTGAAATTCACCAAGATGTCCCCCTTCTACTTGCATTCCTCTTAGTGTATTTTATTTGTACTAAGCAGCTCTCCAAAGTGGTAGACTAGCAATAAAATCATCTGAATTAAGCTAGGGGCAAATTCTAAGATCTGTGGTAATTCTATTATAATTGTGATCAACCAATTGCAATTGAGGTTCTAGCAGATGGCCATAATAAAAATAAAAATTCTCATAGCAAATATTTATGCTGGCATTGGGGACAAGATAGAAGTTAATGATCTTATATAAAATGAAATGGATATAAACACCTAGGCCAGGAGCCTTGGCGATCATTAGATTGAGACAATGAAAATTGCACTGGTAATTGTTATAGGATTTAGATCCACCATATAGTTATACTTGTGGTGCTGAAACAACTCACATAAATTAATCTAATACAACTTTGGCAACTCCACTAAGAAGATGAGGGCTGTGCACTTAAATACTCATAATCAATCAGATCATAATTCTAATTATTAGTTAAATAAAACAATAAATCAATTTTGCATATGCTGATAGTGGGCAAGCCATTTGCAACACACCTATTCCAAATGTTTAAGTAATTATTATATGTTTTCTAAAATTTTGATGTTGTCCAAAATAAACCAGAATGCAGGATAATTTTAACTCAAAACGGCATTCAACACCTTCTGGAAACTAGCAAGTGTGTTGCACAGCCCTTAAGCTTTTTTCTGGTACAATCCTTGTAGGTAATAATAGAGTACCTCTGCTGATCCTTATTTGAAAATCAATTTCCAATACATTAAAATGAGGTCCATGGCCAAAAAAGGGTTTTTCTCCCTAAGATGATCTAAGACATTGTCCATCCTAGGATGAGGGTATAAAAAACGTTTTGTAGATCCTAAAAGTGGTGTAGTTAATTAAAACTATATTTGAACCATCTTTTTTCTTCATTATCTATTTTGGGTTAAAAGACTGTAAGATGACACAAATATTCTGTACTGGAGCATCTAGTTGATTTTCAATTAACAACATCCTTAGCTGCTCTTGGTCTCTTAATTGGTCTCATTTTAATGGTTCATTCAGTAGTATTGACCATGTGGATAACATTCTTCTCACAGTTAAATTTTATAAATTATTTTATCAAATAACACATGATATATTTCAAATAGGCTTAGAACTTTCTCCTCAAAGGTCTTTATATGCCAGTTAATTATTTCGCTCAAAAATTACATTTGCATTCTTGGCAACTTCTCTAAAATCCCATTTTGTCCAGGGTGCAAAAATCATGGAAGAATATGATTTCAAATATTAAAAACATTTAGGCAACTTTACTAAACTAACTTGTCTGCTAAGTTAGATATTCATTGATACTACTAACTAAGTCTATAATTTTTATGACCTGGGATTAGAATTCTAGAGCTATAGAGGTTCAATTTTTCATTCTTTATGGATCTTCAATTCTATATATATTTGATCAGTTATCTATAGTATTGTTATTAGTATGTATCAAGAGGTAACTGGTATGTAAGTGCAGTTGTCATAACACCACAATAGCAGCTAAAGACTATAAGGCGTTGACCATCTAGTACTAAAAAAGACTATAAGGCGTTAATATTCTATGGGTTGAGAACTATGAAGTGGAATAGGGGGTTTGAAACGATTGAAGTGGTAAGAGGGCCGGTGAAGGGGTTTTTGAGCTGTGTACATCATTCCTTTTAATGGCTCAACCATAAGTCATGTCATACAGAGATTCTCCTTCCATTCGACCTAACAATTGGGACCCCAACCAAGGGTTTTTTAAACAAACAATAAACGTTATTTCAATAAAAATAAAGTAAAAGCTAGAAATTTTAGGTGGTATTTTATAATCTTTAAAAATGGAAAAATAACCCAAAACCCCTATCATTAGCAGATTTCTGGGTTCTAGAGTTAGAAGGTTAGGAGTTGGGTTTAAAATGAATAATGATTTTTAAATTGGAACAAACGGTATTATCAAAGAATTTGATTGGGCTTTTAAATAGAACGTTTTTTACTGCTAATGGGGCCACCAAATAGGGAAGCGACCATGAATCTTTATAAACAAATATCAAATATACATGAGATATAAGTGTCCCCATATGGCGCCTTGGCGGCTATCCTAAACTGTCATATTGGATGGGAAGTGATTGGGAGATCTTTGTCTGGCTAAGACCTGAGGGCACGCGTCAGAGAAGACAAAATGGGAGGGGGCATAAACAGAACATGGCATAAGTGCAAAAAACATAAGGTTGTTATAGTCAATCAATCCTTTGGTGTAGCACCTAAATATATAAGGAGAGCTGAAGCTGTGCATCTCTTAAAAGTTTGGAAATACAAGTATTACTTGAGCTGTAGTTATATTTGGGGTAGCCATAGTTAAACATTAAAATCTTGGAGGAAATACCACATGTGCAGCCTGCACAAAATGCAAGCTCTTCTTAGTCATCTCATACTTCTGAAAATTAAGACAGGACTTAAGACAGTAATCCTGTTAACAAGCGACTTTATGTACGCATGTAGGGCTTGTTAAAGATGGCTGTTGGCGGGGTCAGCAGCCGCTTTTATGGCAAGCTTCTGGCTTGTTCAGTATGCAATAAAGCCCTTGCAAGGATGGAAGCAGCGTGGAGGTCTGGCTCAGGAAATTGGAAGAACTTTAGACTTTAAGTCTTGAGGCTCAGGGGAGAAAGCTAATTGCCCTTAATAAACCACTTATAAGGTATTAATGGTTAATAGATGGGTAATCATTAGTCAGCAACAGTTACTAATTGGCAAATGAAGTAAGTAAGTCCCTTTTATCACCATCCATGGCAATTGTATAGGAGCCTGAGCAGCGATTGGTCCTGCATGTTTTCAAATGATTAAATTCTATTGGTTACAACAGATAAGATCTGCAGCTGCACCAGTTGAGAGGGGAAGGAGGATTAACCCCCATGTGAAACTGCCTGCTGTATCTGTGACAGGGCAAATTATGGATGGAGGAGGGGAGAAGTTGCAGCAGCTTAGAGGTAAAAGGACTTAACTTTAAGTAGACTAACCTAAAGCATAAAGGCTGATGGTGCAGCCATTTTACATATGTGCCCAGTCTGGGTGGTTAAGGGTATTTTGAAGTATAATATAGGGATTATCAAGGTGGATATCCTGGTGGAAGGTGCAGATTGTTGAAAATGTGTAAGGCTCAGATAGACGGCTTGCCTATTAGTAACCACAAACTGGAGGACGGGATCATCTTTTAAGTGTGGCCAAACCTCAAGAGCTCATAGTGGAGCTGCTATATGGAGAAATGATTAAGCACTATGAAAAGAACTGTTTTACTGTAATGATGTTAATCGGCAGCCAAGTGCTGACAATAGGGATATGGTTTTTTTTTTTTCTAAAAGTAGAAATTATTATCATCACAACAATGGCCTAAACCTCACTAAAGAAGCTCAGGTTGAAGTACCCTTAAAGGGCGCATATTTATGAAACTGGCAGGCTTGTATACTGACTGGGCATTGCAATAATGGCGGCACTTGCGTAAATAGAAGATGTTCTAATACTCAAATTAAAAAGACCAAAGCGCAGGTTGCTTCAAGGGAGCACCAGGAAGCTAATAAGCACCACCAGGGTATGCGCAAGTTGGTGGGCTAGCTCCTGAGAGGGACAAAACAACTGATATGACTAGGAGGGTTACAAAAGCAACTCCAGATGTATTTCAGCAGGAGCCAAAAAAAACTCAGGAGGCGGCGTACCACCATATTACATGGGGCAGCAGGCATAAAAATACATGAAATTTTAAATTTGAATCAGAGGATGGCTACTGTTGTTGTATATGGAACTTAGAAATCATGTCAAATTAATTATTTTGATTAAGTAATAAAAGAAATTTATATAGCATAATTCGATATTTCTAAAACAATTGAATTTAAGGTCTGTTCCATCCTTGAAATAAGGTTTTTTCCTGCTTTGAAATTATAATTTGCTTTGGCGCCACCCAAACTCATTAACTTATTGAATTACTGTCGTTGCCTTTACCACCTAACTTAGGGCTTCTTCTAGATACTTTCAATATAAAATTGTCAACTGAGCTAACCAAGGTATAAAATTTACCAACTGAGGGTGCTCAAGTTGAGCCTCCTTTAACAAATGATATTTTGTATGTTGTGTTACTTTACATAAGTGTTATTTTCAAACAGTTTTGCTTTTTTTTCAGATAATGTTCTTCTGATTCAGAAATTATAAAGGTTTTAAGATTATGAGTTGATTGTAAGGTGAGAATGTCAGAAGAGGAGGGGCAACATTTACCCCGCTCTTCCCACAGTATGTCTCAAATCCCTTATTTCTGTCAATGGCAGCGCCTTTAGGTTGTTGCCTGATTTAGTTATATATGGGTTCAAGGTTCTGTCCAGCTTTATAGCTGCAGCTGGGAACCATACATTATCCTTAAATATGAGAACAGGGCTTACCCTTTCAGGGGTTTTTACTAGAGTGTACTTGTTGTGTGGAACTGGGAGTTTAATTACTGCTATGGCAGCTGACTTGGGTGTTGGTGGCTCTGGAGCTTTTATATGCCTTATGGGATTCTGTAACTATCTCCTGACAGTTAAATATCTTTGGCGGGTACCCAGCTATTCTTGTAAGATGGGTACCCTCTCCATGACATCAAATACTGTATATGACGTTTGATTCATCAATATGTAAAATCTTTTATACTTAAACCCAGAGGTACCCTTAATCATTATGAGTTAAGCTTCTGATATTTTTTGCCCCTATATTGGTGATAATGAGAAAAAAATGAAATGTGATGTGAATATTTCAACGTTAGACAAATTGAGATAGAAGGCTTAATTGTTAAAGACTTTGGAAAGGGAAGGAGCATTCTTGTTTGTAAGCTAAATTGTGTCAAGACACCTTGAGATGTAGTTCTTGGTGTTGGCCATGACCAATTAACCCACTCAATCAAAATGAGCTTCATAAAGTTTCTTATCAGCAAATATTTTGGTTTCATTTGTTGACTTTTGGCTGCTTTTACACCAGTTGATGGATTCTTCTGATATTTGTGGCAAACTCTTCAGTTGCTGGGATTTCCTGGGATACTCATAAAGTTTAAAGGCTGAATTTTAGCCCACACTTGCAAACATAGGGGACGCCCTTGGGGAGTTATGAAGCAAATTGATGTATGATACTTAATCTATGGAATTTTCTGATGATCAGTATAATTTAAGCAGTGAAGTTGCACCAGAGATATTGCTCTAATTACTGGTTAGTCCTTTGGTCTGGCCATTAGATTGATGATGGTAAACTGATGACCTACAAGGTTGAAACTCTATGCTCTACATGACGCATCCTTTAATTTTGAGGGTATATATTATCCCCATCACTAACAATCTGTCGTGGACCCCAAAAAGGGAGAAGACTTGAGAGATAAAGAGTTGTGCCATTTCCTATGCTAACATCAATGTTAAGCAAGGGATAGTTATGGGTTATATTTTTGATTCTAATCACCATGTTGGCGTCAAAATTTAAATGTTGGTAAACTCAAAATAAAAGACATTGATAGTGAAGTCCATGATCCTTCAGCTTGTTTCAAGGGGTGAAGGAGACCATTCCGTCCTGTCCTATCAGAATTTTACTGGCACAAGTCAAGCAATATCAACTCGATATGTAACGTCCTTCCTGAGTCCATTTCAGTCATGCCCACGTTTATTGAAGTTGATGCACTTTTTAATGAAAGGATGTATGGTGGTGGGAAACAAAATGTTATCTTATGACGCGGAATTGCAAGTAAGAGGGAGCCCATACTCTATTGTCCAAATAAATTCTCTATCCAATATGAATTACCATCAAGAAAGAACATTTTCTAGATTAATCTTGGGATCATAGGTCAATACCCTCAAGGTCAGAAAACTGTAATTCCAACGCAGCGTCAAGGAGGGTACTATCAGTATCTGATAAAATTGGGGCAATTCAATAGAAACTAACTTGACCAGTAGGAAAGAGTGTTGCTGGTACATTGAGGAGGGTAATAACCTGGGGTTTAGATATATGGTGTAGTGTGACTGGAGCATAAGTGGCAATAGAAGTAGGTTGAATTGACATCTATCTGTTTAGGATGAATTACCGTTTTTAACTCAGAGTCATCATTAAGGTTAGGACACATGATCAGATCTCATAGGATATCTGGCATGATGTATGTGGACCCCTTAACACACTCATATTGAATTTGAAGTTAAATAAATAACAGCGAGGTCTGTTTTGTCTTTGAGCCAGTTTTTGTGACTTATGATAGTAAATAAGCGACTTTTTGTCTGTTCTCTCAAAAACAGTGTGCTGGCTCCCCATAACAGATATTTCCAGAGCATCAGGGACCTGTCAATGACAACAAAATTTCAATTTTAATTAATCTAGGGATTCTCAATTAAACTAAAAAACTGGAAAAATAAGCTATTGTATGTTCTTTTCCAACATGCTCTTAGATTAGACTGCACCAATGACCATGCCTGAGGCGTCACGAGTCATAATAAAAGGCTTCTCTTCATTGACATGGCGTAGTACAGGAGTAATAGTAAAGTCTCTTTTATTGCATAAAAAGTTTGTTGATATACAGGGGTAAAATAAATGGCGCATTTTTTGATAGTGAATGGGTCTAAGAGGGGCACAAGCTCAGAAGTGGATGTCAAAATGTTTTAATAAGTTGACTGATCCAAGAAAGCTGCACAGTTGTTTTTGTCTCAAAATTTTAGGTGAAGATCAATTGGCATCCAGTTTTTGAAGATGCATTAGCGTGACCATCGTTAATTATCAGATTTCTAAGGAATTAAACTTTGTCCTTGTAAAACTTGCACTGGAGGTTTTGTTTATAGGCTGCCCTGTTTAAAACCGCAACCACAGCCACCAAATCCTCTTTTGTGTTACTCTGCGTTGATCAAATAAAGTAGGATTTCATCAATGTAATAGATGGAGAACTTATACCTGATATCCCCAAGAACATTATAAATCAGGCAATGAAAAATGGAATGAGAGTTATTAAATCCAAAGGGCATAACCTTTTATTTATAAAAAGGCGGTCCAACCTGAAGACAATACCGCACCAATTAATAGGAAATAGGAGATAAAAATCAATGAGAAAGGAGGGGTTTCCAAGTAGGCCTCCATGTGCGGCGTTCTAATAGACCAGGAACTCCCTGGACAGCCTTGTGATTTGCTATCTCAATCTGAGCATTGGTGAAAAATTCCAACATAATCATGAATTATCCCACCCAAAGCTCATCTTCTGGGATTGTATTTGAGAGTCAGTGGTCATTGAGTCATATTTTATCACTAGGAACCCTTGCCTACAATTTAATATTAATAAACTAGTTAAATTCATAACAAGTCTATATTGATGTTAGCCATTTCTGGTCAGACTTACCTCGCACCTGATGAAAAGTTTAATAAAATCAAGTTTAAAAACCTTTGATTTGGATATGGGCTATGTGATAACAGCTTCAATAGTAGAGATTATTTAGATGGAGCTGCACCATTATTCAGATGACCATAATCTACGCATGGTCAAGGCTTGCCATCACGTTTCTGAGATAATACCTATGGGGGAGACAAGGGGAGGATTATCTGAGAATCCACCTCTTTGCCATTATATTGTCAATCCATAATTTCAGGGCTCAATACTCCTCAGCTGTGTACAGGTACAATGCACATAGATTTTAATATGATCAAATGTCAACGGAAATCTCATGTCAAATCAAAAGGTTCATTAAATGATTAGCATCTTCCGCATCAAAAACGGCTTAAAAGGTTTCATAATCTCTGGAAAGGCATGCAGATCAAGCACAACAACAGTAGAAGAGTATTTTACCATTGCTGCCATTGCGCCCTCAGATTCCAATGTGGGTAGTAGAGGAATTTATTCTGTAATGAGAGTTTAAATTAAAAGCCAACATATACCTTTCCAGGTCACTAATCACATATTGGCGCGCCACTAACCTATCCCAGAATTAATGGGTATAACAATTCTGGAAAGACAATATATTGCCACAAGCTCATGGATATACGCTACAAACTGAAGTGGATTGTAAAGGGGAAGTGTGGGCATGGGAACACGTGAAGAACCCATGATAGGTAACTTATAGTAAAGTCCTGATCCAAAGCCTGCAAGACTTGTAGAATAATCAAATATATAGCGGCTCCAGTATCCACCAAGGTATATAGATATCTTGTGGTTCCCATGGTAATTTTTACATAGAATAGCAGATAATTGCAATTAATGGCACTCAAAACCCTGTGAAAACACACACTAGGTCCAGATTCCCTAACTTTAAAGCATTTACTGTTTTTATGTTTCTTTTACAAAAAGTGTGTTGGTATTGCTGCTTTCAGGCATATGACAAAGAATTGACTGCAAATCCAAGGGTTCAGGCGTGAGGTGACCCGCAGATATATCCACATATGTGGGGCTTGCACTACTCTCTGTAAATCTTCTTTATTAATGTCTTTTGGTAGGGTAACACGACTGGTTCTGCAGGATTAATCTGAATTAACGTTTCTAATAAATAAGCTTTAGAAATATGCACTGAATAGTTGTCAGCCATGGTAAAGTTTTGTGTGGGTTAACCATTAAAGAACTTGACAAGCACTATGGGTTAAAGTGAGCTTCGAGTCCAGGTTTATGTGTCATGGAAACGGCATAAGAAGTTTAGACTGGCCTTCCAGTCAGGATGCAAAAGCAACCAAAAAGCAAGCTAGAATGCCAGTGACATTGCAGCTCAAACGACGTTTTATGGCGCAGGAAGTAGGCAACAAATGCTCATTGATGTGTGGTGAGTGTGAAAAGAAAGTTGGCAATGGACCGAGCAGTTACAACTACAGACCCCACGGGCCTTGCTACAGGGGTTGCACTACTGGATTAGCTGCTTTGGGATATTCAATGGAAGTGGTCATCACCTAAGCAGAGGCAAGGGGGAAGGTCCTCGCATAAAGGTGAGATAAGTGGGACCACAGGATCTCAATATCCTGGTGGCGGATAGCTTCAACAATGGGATTAAATTCCCAGAAATTTCTTGCTCAATGAAACCAGTTGACTACAGAGGGCGTTATTGTGCCCATCAAAACTGATATAGCCCATCCAATGTAAGGGCCAACAGGCCACCATGTTAGTGCCAATGGGAGCTCAGTGAGAAGAAATTTGTAGTGAAGTAAAAAAATTGGTATTTATGGGGAATTTTATTGAAAGTAAAAATTAAGAAATTGACCAACGATTTCCTCAGTGTGATGCAACTGATTAAATAGTGTTTGATATAGGTCTACTTGTCAAATCATGGATTTGGGGCCCTCAAATATCAACCTAACCCAGAGAATTTGCAAGGGAGGGGAAAAGTTATTCTAATATGAATTGATATTAAAGGAATTGGTGGCAAGCCAAGTCACTATGAGTCCATCTGCAAACGCCTGACTAAGAGGCTTTACTGCATTTACATCAGCTAGTGTGATACATCTGGCCCAATGGTCAGTGGGAATCCCCTCAGGGCCACCCACACATAGAAAAATTCCCAACGGGTCAGAAACAGGTTCAGGATGGCCAACCCACCCATGCCTGGTCTCTGGAGCATTTATTTGGCCAAATGGGTACCATTGATTGCTAATCCCAATTTTTGAAATGGTTTTGAACTATTGGCAACAGTCCCTGATAGAGATACAGGCCTTTCAGGGACAAAGCCCAATGATTTTAAGAGGAGTAGAGAGTCAGCAAACTTACTGCTCAATGGTTCAATGCCATCAGCGATTTTGACCAATAATTCATTACTTGTCCCCTTCTGACTATGAGTTGTGCACCTGTCAGGCTTTATTTCTGTAGATTTTAAATATTTTGGCTTTGATTTCAAGGGTTTGGTGCCATCAGCTTTATAAAGTCCATACAGCTCATGGAGATGATGGTTACCAATAATTTCTGCACAGATTTCCTTAATTCAGAGAACTCATTTGATGGAGGTAAGCGCGGGAACTGAGGGAGGAATCTTCGGAGGGAGAGCTGTTACCCAGCGCACGTCTAACACATGGGCAAGGTTGCCTTGTGAGATGAGAGGTACAGCTGCCCTCTTTGGACCCTTTTTATTAGGAAATAGGAAAACTTCCCAGTCCACGCAGAGGAGACGTTCCCCTGAACTTACATTATGGGTAATAGTCAGGATACTATTGGTATAACACGTGGTTGGTTTAGTCTTTCTGCACTGACACAAGAATAGCTATAATATGGTGGGAAACTGAGTGACGGCATCTAACAAGGACTTCCAATAATCATATGCCAGAGAACTTGAGATGATCTACAGAGATTTGTTAGTCAATTGCCTGTCAAACCCTAAGGCATTGATACACAACATATTTAGGAAATTGTAAGGTTTATTAGTGTGTTAGGATTGTTAAGTTCCAATAGATAAAGGGATGTAAGTGAAGTTGTCTTAACATCACAATAGCACCACAGATTTTAAGAAGGTGATAATCCAGAGGTTGAAACCTGTGAAGCGGTAGAGGGGGTTTGAAACTTTTAAACTAGTAAGAGGGCCAGTGTAGGGATTTTAGTGCTGTGTAAGCCAATCATTTTAATGTATTATAAATAAGACATGTCATAAAAGGATTCTCCTCCCATTTAACCTAGAGATTGGGACCCTTCCTTAAACCTTAACTTTTATCAGACAGTAAGCATTATGTTAATTGAGCTAAAACTAGAAACTGTGATTTTTTGTGTATTATTTTAATATAGGATAATGATAAAAAATAAACCAACACCCTACCATAAGCATGGTGTTAGATTTAAAGGTTTGAATGTGAGGATGTGGCCTTAAACAAGCAACAATGTCCAAAATTGCAACAATCATTATTCCCAAAAGATCCAAATTTGGTTTCAATTGGCACAACTCATATACTACAATATACAATCAAATTGATTGTCCACACTATTTTTTAGGGCTAAATCCCAGTTTGGTATTGGATGTTGCTTTAGCGCCATCCAAACTTGCTTACTTGATCAGTATCCTAATTTTTGCCATCCTTATCTGACTAAGGCTTATCTTGGAACCTTCTGTAAATTTTTCAATAGCGTTCACACCAGGTATGAAAAATTCCAACTTAGGGTGCTTCAAGTTGAGCCTTCTGCTTAAAAAATGCAAGTTTATGCCTATTGTGTTACCTTATATAAATGTCTAATTTCAACACCAATTTTCATGATAATCTGTAAACACTGTTCTGATGATTCAAAAATAATAGATGTTTTGGTATCAGGAGCTTAATTAAGGTGAGGGAAGTCATAATAGGAGGGGCAAATCTACTCCGATTATTCATAGTATGTCCCAAATCCTTAATTAAGTCAATGGCAGCGCCTTTGAGTTGTTGCCTTTTTTGGTTTTAAAGGGGTGCAAGATTATGTTCAGCTTGATAGCTGCATCTTGGAACCTCTATCTAGCGTTAATTTTAAAATGATCAAAGACTGCATGCCAGATTTAAAGTAATTGGCAATTTGTCCTAAATGGAAATGTCGCAGTTTTTATATCAAGTAGGCAAACTTCAAAGTTGTTCTACCATCTTGGTAAAGTATAGATAACGATGTCAATGTAAGTTAATTTGCAAAGTTTTTTTTCCTTTTCTGGAAGATCTTCCCAATTTCCAATTGTATGTAAAAGCAATGTTTTGCCTAAATTTTACAATTTGGTTTTGAAATTTCACTTGTTTTAAATATTTCTCTAACTTGGTTTCAATAAAGAAGCCTAATTATCTTAACAATACAGTTGCTGGTGCTGAAGCACCCAAAGATCCAAACCTAGAGGTAAGTGGCTATAGGCTCCACATGATGTTGTAGAATTGGGTCCACAATCCTATAATCCTTGCAGTGTTCTAAATTGAACAAGAGTCTCATTCATGACACCAAATTGGACAAGAAAATTTTGATAGGGACACCATTGACAATTATAGCCCTTAATTTCACTCTATTGACTATAATGTCCACGTAAATGCACTCTGAGTCTAGAGATCTATTATTTACTTAGTGAAATTTGGCAGAAGTTGCTAATACTAGGTTATAAAACAGTTAGGCGGAAGTATTAAAGATGATTCCTTATTGGTACCAATTAAAATGGCTACATTGACGCCTTGTACTTGAGTTGTAAAAAATTCCTCTTAATCTTCAATGGTTCTTGCTTGTCATTTAGGTGTGAAGCATTAGGATCAAGTAAATTTATAAATGACCTTGGGATTGATCCCCTTAGCTTTTAATAGGGTCACCTCATTCTCATCTTGATAAACATCATGGTGCAAAGGGTCTATTGAAGGCTTGTTGACAGTTAAATCAGAGATTTCTAAATCAATATAATGTTTGTCTGGGGGTACCTGGCTGCATGTGGATCTAGATTATTCTCATCTAGACCACATTTTCTTCTTGTATAATCACAAGACAACTTCTCCTGCGTTATAACAAGGTTCACTTGGTCCTTGTTCTTCTTGCTTCAGCATATTGATGCAAATTTTCATGTAATTTAGCATTTATGATAGGTGAGACGAGATTATCCATTAATTTTTATACTTATGGGGTTTTATAAGTTGTCTGCAATTCAAAATTTTTCTAGGATTGTTGGCAAATTCCCCTAAAATAAATGAGTTAAGTTTATTGTAGTACTTCTTAAATTTGTTGTTAAGTGTTGAACTGAAAAATTGAGGTATTCTACCCATTATAAGGTAGAATTGTTTGTGGTTAATGCAAAAACATCTTTTAATGTGAATCTCAGTAAGGCCAGAGTGCCGTTTGCTGGCAATGTGAGCATCATAGTCTCAAATAGCATTTTTGTCATGAGTATTTCTAAAACTCTCACGTTCTTAAGGAGATGGTGGGTAAGACCTCACCCACAACTGAGGAACAAACTGCTACCAATAGAAGAAACATGGAATCGCAAAAAGGAGTACTGTGCTCAAAGACTTCAGGGAAAGAGTTGAAAAAACTCCATTAAAAAATTCTTCTAGAGATCAGCAAATAATACAAAACAGATACATTTATTAAATAAACTAAAAATAGTTTAATTACCAAGTTATTCAACAAAGAAGGTTGGCCTCAAAAAATTATTATTAAACAATTGGGTGGAATCTCATCCATCAGGTGAGGCACTGTGTCATGGAAACGGCTGATAAGAATTAGACTGGGCTCCCAGTTGGGGT
Organism: Massospora cicadina; assembly: GCA_022478985.1. Lineage (NCBI taxonomy): Eukaryota > Fungi > Entomophthoromycota > Entomophthoromycetes > Entomophthorales > Entomophthoraceae > Massospora > Massospora cicadina. The sequence goes on from JAKSZP010000678.1 coordinate 16,049, forward strand.
GTGTGAGCACCCAGTGGAGAGCCCAGAATGCCAAGGGCACAGCGGTCTGTGCGACTAGAAGAAGGGGGGATCTAGTGGGGATGTGAGGAAAGCAAATGTTTATAAATGTACCAAAGGCCAACAAGGCAAACCAGATGGTTGCAATGGGGGCAACCGCAAGTCTTGCGGGGGCAACCCCAAGGGTAGGAGAGGCTGGGAGGATGATGACTCCTCCAGGGTTCACAGTTGCTGGCCTTTGGTTACTAGCAAGTGAGCCTGTGCGCCAGGGAGGGGCGGCACAGGGCCCACCACGTGGGCAGGGGTGCCATCAGAGGGGAAAATGGACCCACAACAAGCGTTAGGGGCGAGCCCCCCTTGGGCGGGGAGCTCCAGAGCCCCCAGGTGGGTGGGATTAGCAGTGGATGAGCCAGGTGTGGGGGCCAAACTTGCGGGCATTGGGGCGGGGGCGCCCTGAGGCTGCTCCAATGGGGGAGCAGTCTCAGGAATCCCAGCGGCGAATTGAACGGATGGGTTCATGTTAGACGGGTACATGAAAACAGATGGAGAATTGACTCCATCATTGAGAACAAGGCGGTTTGCCGCGGATATAATCCACCGCCACATGGTGGGATTAAGCAACCAGATGACCCATTTGGTGATTATTGGGAGGATTATTTGGGTGGCGGCACACTTTTCCAGTTTGATCAGAAGAATTTTGAAGGAAAGCAAACAGGCAGAGTCTGTGACAAGGGTCTCAGTGGTATTTAGCTTTATTTTAGTGCAAAGTGTGGGAAGAATATAGAATAAACTGAAAATAGCCCATTGATAGGGCAGTTGCCTTAAGTATTGGGCAAATTGCATAGTGGGGATGCTCGGGGTATTGGGTGGTTGGGGATTGGCGATGGGTTTTGGTTGGCTGGTGGGTTGGGGTGTATGGATTCCCAAAATCTTGGCAAAAATCAAAAAAAAACTTTTGCAGATTTTCCCAAATTTTTGGGGCCAGACCAGGTCAATGGTACCGATCTGGGCCTTGACCATTTGAGTTGGGCAGCTCATGTGGTTTGGATTTCCCAGATTTTTCCTGGGGGCTGTGGCATTGGTGCTCAGTTGTCTGCAACCCAGTCCAAACTCTCAATTTGATTGTCTATGCGATCCAAACTTCCTGGATCTGTTCTGGGGGTAGGGGCAACTGGTCTGAGTCACTTGTGGCCTGGTTTGAAACCTGAATTAAGTTCTGATCTGATTTTTGGACCTAACCAGTCCAGACCAGATTTGTTAGCCCAGGATTTGCAGACCGGGCTCTGATACTCGCGCTGGTTGTTTCTTCTAAATTTTGGTAAGTTTCCCCTGGTGAGTGAGGGGTCCCAGGGGCCCACCCATGGCTCTGGCCTGCATAATCTCCTGGCAGGTCCCCTCTATTAATTTTACCAGGGTTGGGGAGGGGGAAGGGGGAGGGGAGTGATCTTAATATCTCTAGGCAGAAGGGCAGTCACCCAGCGCTCATCAACCACATGCGCCAGGTCGCTCAACTGTAACAGAGGGTCCGCTTGGACCTTTGGCCCCCTTTTGGTCTGAAAGGAATGCTGCTCCCTATTCAGTTGTAGGGGCTGGTCCCAAAGACTTACACTACTCTTTCCTTTCTTGACAGGGAGGAGGCCCCCACCTGGGGCATGGACCAGAGCATAGTTCTTGTGCCTCTCTGGGAGCTTTATTGCCATGATGGCTTCAATCTTCTGGGGGGACAGGGGGCTGCTGGGTCAGAGTTGTGGAATTCTTCTATCAGGTTCTTGCAATTTGTGCAGTTGCGTGCACTCACCCAGCTGTTCTCATATGAGGGGTAGCCTTTCCAGGCAACCAGGTATTGAATGGATCTGCGGGACCTCTGGGAAGCCAGGATAGCCTCCACCTCCACTTCCCGTTATTCCCCAATGAGGATTGGCTCTGGTGATGTTGGCCTTTCCCCTTTGAAGGGGGTCAGGAGGGAGGTGTGGAAGACGTTATGCTGCTTTCAGTGAGCGGGCAGCTTCAAATGATAGGCTCCATTGCCTAAGTCCTTCTCCACCTCAAAGGGGCCAGAGCGTTTGGCTGCAAGTTTCTGGGTGGGGGCTTTTGAGGGAAGATTGCGGTTGTTCAGCATAACAAGGGAGCTGACTTCAATCTCATGTCCAGGGAGGCGCTTCCAGTCAGCAAACTTTTTGTAATCCTCAATGGACTTTATTAAATGTTCATGAACCAGGTTGTGTGTCTCATGGAGTGCACACACATGGTCTTCAGCTGAAGAGACTGCTGAGGAGAGCTGGGGGCCAATTTGGAAGGAGGTGTTGCAACCCAGGGTGGCCTCAAAGGGGGAGAGGTTGGTCAAGGAGTGGAGTGAATTGTTATACGCAAACTGTGCAAGGGGTAGGTCCTTGGCCCAAGTGTCCTGTGAGGCTGTCACATAACAGCGCAGGTACTGCTCCAGTACCTGGTTCACCTGTTCAGTCTGCCCATTGGACTGGGGGTGGTAGGTCGTAGATCTGCAGGGCTTAATGCTGAGGAGGGTTAACAACTCTTCCCAGAACTGGGCGGTGAACTGGGGTCCCCTGTCACTCACTATCTCTTTGGGAAGACCAAACATGGCAAAGGCATGGTTGACAAATAAATTTGCGGTCTCCACCACAGTAATAGAAGAGAGGCAGGGGATTAAGAGCGCAACTTGGTAAATTGATCAACAACTACCATGATAGCATCTGAGCCATTAGAGAGGGGAGCTCCACGATGAAGTCTACCAAGACTGAGGTCCACGGGCCTTCTGCCTGCTGCAGGGGGTGTAGCAGCCCCTACTTCCCATATTGGTCCAATTTTTCCCTGGCACAGGTGACACAGCGGGAGATCCAGGCGGGAATGTCCTTTGAGGACCCTGGCCAATTATAAGTTCTCTTTATGAGGTCAGCGCACTTCTTGATGCAGGGGTGCCCAACGGTCTGGGGGACATGGTGTTCTTTGATAACACAGTTGCATAGCGATGGGGGGACCCAAACCTGATCGCAGAACCATATGGTTCCCTCCTGCAGGGTGTATGGGGCTCTCTTCTGACTCAAGGACTTTAGGTCAGTGTAAAGCTTTAACCCTTCAGGGCAGCAGGTCTGGGCAGCAAGGATGCGGAGAAGGAGCGGGGCGTCAGGGGCAAGGTCAGCAAAAGCTACTGCCAGAGGGGCCAAGGAGAGGATTTGGGAGGGGGCACTACAGTAAAGCTCTAGAAGGTCCTCTCCACCATTGGGTGATAGAGATGGGTTCCAGCTGAGCATGTCTGGCAACACATTCAGGGGGCCTTTTATGAATTCATATTTAAAATGAAACCCACATAGGACCTGGTATGTGCGAGTTTGGAGGTGCCCCAACTTCTGGGGTTTGCAGTAGTATACTAATGCCTTATGGTCAGTCCAAACAGTGATTTCATGCTGAGCGCCTTGCAGGAGATATCACCAGTGGGTGAGTGACCACGCCACTGCCGCTAGCTCCTTGTCATATATTGGCCATGATTGTTCTGTGGAAGTGAATTTGTGGGAGTAGTAGACTACTGGGTGATCGACCCCCTCATGCTCCTGTAGCAGCACGGTGCCCACTGCCACTGATGAGGCGTCGCAGGCTACAATGAAGGGGTGGGGGTGTTGGCATGCCACAGGACTGGGGCGGTGAGGAAAACCTCCTTGATAGACTCGAAGGCCTGCTAGCATTCCGGGGATCACTTGAAGGGGGCGTTCTTCCCAGTGAGGGGGTGAAGGGGTGCCGCCAGTTGGTCGAGGGCTGGGGAGAATTTTTTAAGAAGGTGATGGTGCTGAGAAAACTTCAAAGTTGTTTCTGTGTAGTAGGAGTAGGCCAATACTGGATTGCCTCAAGCTTAGAGGGGGGAACAGCATATCTGTCCTTCAAGATGAGGTTAACTAAGAAGGTCACTTCATCCCAAAAAAAATTCGCACTTTGAGGGTTTTACAAAGAGCCCTGCTTTGGAGGGCTGCCACCACTGCTTCTAGATCTTTGGCGTATTGCTCTGGGGTAGGGGATTGGATCAGAATATCGTCAATGTAGGGTACAGCGCATGAGAAGCGCAAGTCCTCAAGCACATCATCAATGAGGCGTTGGAAGGTGGCCGAAGCTTTTTCAGTCTGAAGGGCATCACTATGAATTGAAAAGACCCCGGTGGGTGCGGATAGCTGTGAGCCACTCTTGTCCTCTCACCACCCTCACCTGGTTGAAGGCGTTCACCAGATCCAATTTTGAGAAGACCTGGGATTTGGCAATGGCTTGGGCGATGGTTTGCTCTAAGGGCAATGGGTAGGGGTCAGGGATGGTTATATTGTTGAGGTGGCCATAGTCAATGCAAGGGCGCAGGGTGCCATCTGCTTTCTGAGCGAAAACTATGGGGAGGCAACCGGTGAAGATTTCTTGATAAGCCAGCCCATCTCTATCATCTCGTCTATCCAAGTCCCCAAAGCCTTTTCCTCTTCCTCTGTGTAGGGGTAGAGGGGGCAGTTGATCTTGACTAGGTAAACTGTCAGCTGAAATTTTAGATCATATTTGAAGTGTAGGGGAGCTTGGAAGCCAGCAACATGTCAAAGATGGACTTATAGGGGTTAGGAAGTGTTGGAAGTCCAAAGGGAGGTCAATAGGAGCGGGGTCTGGGGGGGAAATAGAGCTGAGGGATGTGTCAAGGGGGAGGGTTTTCAACAAGGGAAACTCTCCACTCAACTTGAGGTTTGATAACAACAAGGAATTATTAGCAAGATTGATGAGGACCTGCTGTCACCTCTACCAGCCCACCCCCTAAGATCACAGGATAGAGCAAATCCTGTACAGCTGAGAAGTGGTCACTGAACTCAAAGTCGTGGACAGAGAAGTGCAATGGGCATCAGACGCGGTAAGACTTCATGGGCTCTGATGAAGCGCCCAGGACTGATGAGGCTTCTTCCATTGCCAGGTCCAAGGAATGCGCCACTCTGAGGTCAATAAAGTTGCCTGCCGCTCCAGCGTCGAGGAGGGCTTGCATGGTAAATTCACCCAACTCTGAAGGGAAGGAGAAAGGGAACAAGAAGTAGGATTGATCTTCTTTATTGGGGTGGGCAAGAGAGAGGGCAGCCGAGGAGGGAGCATGACCCATCATTAGAAGAGGTTTACCAAGAGGCGCCGGGCTGGTCTGGAACTGGGGAGGGGTTTCTGCTTCCTCCTTGTCCCAAATGGGGCAGCGAGGGCTGATGCGTATGCCCGCTCCACTCTCTTTGAGGGGGGCCTCTGGGTTAACTGGGGGGTGATAGTGCCAGGATGGGCAGGCTCTGAACTCTGGGGGATCGAGGACCCACTCTCCTGATCTGGGGCAAGAGCAGGTGGTGCTGCAGGCAGGGACTCTTCCGAAGGGAGGGTACCCAAGGTGGGTACAGAGGGGGCGCAGAGGGCGGTGAGACCTGGGAGGCGCTTTCCTTGGACGCAACCACTGGCAGGGGGAGAGGGGTGGCATGCGGCCCCTCAAGAGCTGCAACAGTGCACGCGGGTGTATGGAAAGGCCTGGCCCCAATGTGTGTGAGCCACAGAGAATGCAATTTCTAAAGACCTGTGGAGGGGGTCCCAAGATGCATGGGCAGCCGCAGTGGGGTCCAAGGCAGCTCAGAAGGCGGAGATGGCAATTTGGGGTGGATGGGCACCGTGGGGGCCAGGACCACGAAGGCTTCAATCAGGGAGGGTAGGTTTGTGGCTGTCTGTCCTAGTGTGAAGAGATGGAGGAGGCGCGCTGGTCTAGACTCAGGGGCCTGGACCGCCGAAGTGACCAGCGCCAGTAGGGGGTGGAGTTCCCAGACTTAGCAGCAGAGCAGAGTACTCCCCTGACCCAGTGGCAGGCGTCCCCATCTAGGGCATCAAAGAGAGCTACGCTCTGCTGGGCATCAGAAGGAAGGGGAGATTTCCCCCATCGGTGGTGAAGCGCACCTGAAGTTCCTCCAGGACACCCAGGATTTGGTCAGCCACCTCATCAGAAGGGATAGGGGGACTCCCAACCCTATCATGTTGACTGATGGGGTGACACTTGTCATCAGGGCTCTGCAGGGCGGGGACCAGGTCAACACAAACTGGTGGCATGCTTAGACAAATGAGGCAGCCAACCAGCAGGAGAAGGCCAGATCGCAGAGAGAGACTTTGGTTAGGGTTAGGGTGTAGGCCAACGCTTTGCCAGTGCCAGCAAGGAGGGCGGAGAAGGCCAAGGTTATGTGTCAGTTCATTATGTCATGGAAACGGCTGATAAGAATTAGACTGGGCTCCCCAGTTGGGGTGTGTGAGCACCCAGTGGAGAGCCCAGAATGCCAGGGCACAGCGGTCTGTGCGACTAGAAGAGGGGGATCTAGTGGGGATGCGAGGAAAGCAAATGTTTATAAATGTACCAAAGGCCAACAAGGCAAACCAGATGGTTGCAATGGGGGCAACCTGCGAGTCTTGCGGGGGCAACCCCAAGGGAGGGCAGGAGAGGCAGGGAGGATGACGACTCCTCCAGGGCTCATGGTTGCTGGCCTTCAGTTACTAGCAAGTGAGCCTGTGCGCCAGGGAGGGGCGGCACAGGGCCCACCGCATGGGCAGGGGTGCTATCAGAGGGGAAAACAGACCCACAATGAGCATTAAAGGAGAGCCCCCCCCTGGGCAGGGTGCTCTGGAGCTCCCAGGTGGGTGGGATTAGCAGTGGACGAGCCAGTTGTGGGGCCAAACTAGTGGGCATTGGGGTGGGGCGTTCTGGGAGGCTGCTCCGATGGGGGAGCAGTCTCAGGAATACCAATGGTAAATCAAATGGATGGGTTTGCATTAGAAGGGTATGCAAAAATGGATGGAGAATTGACTCCATCATTGAGAATGAGGCAGTTTGCTGTGGATATGATCCTCTGCCATGTGGCAGGATTGAGCAACTGGATGACCCATTCAGCAATCATTGGGAGGATTATTTGGGTGGCAGCATGCTTTGCTGGATTGATCAGTGGAATTTTGAAGGAAAGCAAACAGGTGGAGTCCGTGACAAGGTGTTTGGGGTATTTGGCTTTATTTTAGTGCAAAGCACAGGAAGAATAGAGAATGAACTGACAACTGCCCATTGATAGGGCAGTTGCCTTAAGTATTGGGAAAATCACATAGTGTGGGGATGCTAGGGTATTGGGTGGTTGGGGATTGGCGATGGGTTTTGGTTGGTTGGTGGGTGGGGGGTGGATGGATGGATGCCCAAAATCTTGGCAAAAAAAATCAAAAAAAAAACTTTTGCAGATTTTCCCAAATTTTTGGGGCCAGACTAGGTTGATGGTACCAATCCAGGCCTTGACCATTTGAGTCAGGCAGCTCATGCAGTTTGGATTTTCCAGATTCATCCCAGGGGGCTGTGGCCTTGGTGCTCAGTTGTCCACAACCCAGTCTGAACTCTCAATTTGATTATCTATGCGATCTGAACTTCCTGGATCTGTTTTGGGGGTAGGGGCAACTGGTCTGAGTCACTTGTGGCCTGGTTCAAAACCCTGAATCAAGTTCTGATCTGATTTTTGGACCTGACCAGTCTGGACTAGCTCTGTTAGCCTTGGATTTTCAGACCAGGCTCTGATACTCATGCTGGCTGTTTTTCCAAATTTTGGTAAGTTTCCCCTGGTGAGTGAGGGGTCCCAGGGGCCCCACCCATGGCCCCTGGCCTGCATAATCTCCTGGAAGGTCCCCTCTATTAATTTTACTAGGTTTGGGGAGGGGGAGGGGAGAGATCTGAATATCTCTAGGCATAGGGCAGTCACCCAGTGCTCATCAACCATATGTGCCAGGTTGCTCAACTGTAACAGAGGTCCACTTGGACCTTTGGCCCCCTTTAGTCTGAAAGGAATGCTGCTCCCTATCCAGTTATAGGGGCTGGTCCCCAAAACTTACACACACCCAATAGAACTAATAATTGCAACTTTTCATCCATTGTTTTACTGTAGCTTGAGTAATCTTGTACTTGAGTGATTGACTGAAGTTGTATTGCCCCAATTTAGTAATATCATAAATTGAATGGGTCTCAAAGCCCTATTTTCCAATTAAATATAAAGTTAATTATAATTCTTGATATAGCTAGTGCATTTTAATGCCAGAGATATTTTACTCATTTGACCATGCACACCCCCAGAACTAACTTGTACATTTCTTGCTTTCCAATGTTGGTCCAGAGTGTGCTTTAGGTCAGGCAAGCCTGCCAACTTTGTCTGCTTGGCCTCATCATGCTCAGTCTTACTTTTATAATATGTACCCTCAATGATATTATTTAACAATGACAGAGGCACAAAGATTGCCTTACAATGATGCCTCACTGAGAAGTATTGTGTTAAAACCTACAGTAGTAGATCTTAAAACAGCTAAATAATTGGTACTTGGTGATATTTAAATTATTTGAGGTGGGTCAACCTTGGGACAAATATATCACACTGAGAATATTTTCTAGCTAGTACAGGTTTTGAACTCAAAAACTGCACTAGGGGTGGAAGCAGTTTTACCCGCTCAGCTAACCACCCTTTACTTGGTGATATTAGTTTGATTGGATTGGTACCTTATAATCATAAATTGCTATATGACTAATCAGATATGGCTATATCAGATAGATTGGCCAGAAGGCATAATAAGCTATCATCAAGCTTACTTCAAGTTAAAATTAGTATTGATTGAACTATCAATACTAAGGTAAAAATATAAGATACCTTGAAAAAATGTGATTCAGGTTTAGTAGTTAAGTTAAAGCGTTTTATATAGCAATTGGGAGTTTATCCTTGATAATTAGATTTGAACGATAAGTTTATAGCTAAATGCAATATCAATAATGACATCATCTAGCTTTTTTTTAGTACTAGATGGACATCATCTAGCTTTAAGATATTAAATACATGAGATTATTCCTTTATATAGCTATTCATCAGGCCCCTGAGGGATTATCAGATGCTAACTTAACCCAGAAAAACTTTGGGGTTTTACTGCTGATACACTCAATAAATTAAGGACTTGGCAATTATTATAAAAACATATTAATAGGTTATGCCAATATATTTTTAAGTTTAAATGCAACAGTTGCCTTTAAACTAGCTGACTCACTTAGTTAAATCAACATAATTAACATATAAGTTGCTGTTGAAGGACAACTTGCTGTTAAATTAGTGTATAATAAGAGTAGGTAGCTTAAAGTTAATATCAACCTATAAATTATTATTTAAATATAGATTTTTATCCTATCTTAATTATTATTAGAACAATTTTATAGAGAGTGTTGGTACAAGAGGGAAAAGATATCTACCTTATCCCAAATTGCTCTGTAATTATAAACACTTGGTGTGATAACTTAAAATATTTAAAATCAAACCATCTAGTACTAAAAAATATTTAAAATCAAGTAGAATTTATTTTTAGTCTCAAAGTGATATCTAAAAAATACTTTATGAAATAAAATTAAGGATAAAATATACTTGGATTTAAAATAATACTTATAAAAATACTTGTAAGTAAAATTAAAACTACTTATTATTTAAAGAAATACTTTTTTTATATCTATAATATAGTTATTAGGTAAAAATTATAAGTTTTTTTTCTAAATTTGGTGCTATTTATATTATACTATGTTCTGAAATCAATTTGGGTATCTTCAGGTCCCTTTGACAAGATCTCTTGATTTAAATTTATCTTGATTATCAATATTATTATTAGGGATCAATTTGGGTAGACTCAGAATTGATAGAGATTAGTTTATTGTTACCTTGCTTAATTAATTATTAAAACCCTGAATCCTGACAGAGAGAAAGGGCAAGGTCTAACTGCTCTATATAAAAATTCCCCTCTTACTATAGTAGGATAGGTGGGAGCTTAGTTTGATATGGTAGGATAGATAAACTTCTTTATATATTTTTATACTTTTTATAATTTTTTATTATAGTTTACCTCAAATAAATAAATATATTTTTAATAACCCTAAATATCTATTTATTGTATCAAGAAGGGTCTTAAAACTCTTGTCATGGATAAAAGTTAAAATTGTATAAGGTAAGAGACCAAGAATTATCCACCAGTGCTAAAAATAAGTCCAAGAATTATATATTCCTAGGGATTTGAACTCAGTTCCTTAGCTTCACAAGTTAAGTGCTTTATTACTTTATTTTTATTTTATTTTATTCAAAAAAAGAATAAGCAGTATCAGGTACTACCCCATATGACAACCACCTAAATCTTCCTTTTTTTAACTCCATAGCATTAATTAAATAATGATAAGAGGAGATGGAGGAAATTATGTTCACCCTAGCCAAACAGGGTTCAACTTGTATTAAATAAAACCTATACTAGAGTGGAAGCAGGTATTACCCTGCCAGGCTAACCACCCTTAAGTGCTTATTAATTTGATTTGAAGCCTTAATAAAACTTAAAGGTAATATGATTTAAACTTACTAGTTGATTAGCTTTTTAGGAAAAATCGGGTTGGTAGATCAAGCTAAAAATTGCATCGATTTCTCAATGTAGATCGATGTAGATAAACCAGAGATGTTATAATACCCACTTTAAAACCAAACTAGTTTAACTAAACGCAACCCATTTAATCTAAAAATTTATTTAAGAGTCATTCTGATCAAATTTGAGGTATCTGATCCAAGGAGATTAAATGATTAACCTTTAAGGGGCCAAAGGTTAGCCAAAGGGTCAACTTGAGATTATTGGCTTAGGGACCAAATCGAATAGAGTGCTTGGGGAATTCGGTTTAAGGGGTCACTAGCCGTAATATATAACACAAACTAGGATGGCTTTATAGTTCCAAGGTTACGTATCAGCCTTTACATAAGGCGGTTTATTTATCGGCGTGATCGTCGAGGTAAGGCTTATCCTTGGGGGGGTTAAGTTTAATTGAGGTGTCATGATCTCGGGAAGTTTTTTGGCTTTCACTTACCAGGTTTAATTGCGCCGCTTTTGGGGGTGAGAGGGTTTTGTCGGAAGTCTGATATACCATCGTTTGGGTAATACTTTTTAGTTGGATTCGTTCAAATTTTTCTAATGGATACCGTAGCACTTTGGACTAACCTCTCGAAGAGGTTAAATGGGCTTTGTCGCTTCTAACCAAACCAGCATAGTCTACCGTTACAACAACCCTCGTTTTATATATTTAAAAATGGTACCTTATGGTTATCAGCTGGCGTGTTATGCTTTTCTAGTTTGCACTTAAATATTGTTCTGAACTATATCGAAATATAGTTAATATGCTATACTGTTTAAGATTATGCGTAACAGGTGGTATTGATTGTAATTTATACCTTTTAGAACATGCGTAGCTAGGGTTGTTGGTTATAATTACGTCGAGTTCCTCGATTGTGCAAGCTTTGATTATATTAAAAAGGTATCCGATAAAATCAAACAGAAATCAAATACGCTCTATGCTTTTTTTCGTCGTCGCTAAATTATTCCGCCTATAACCCCCGATATTCACGAGCAGACTTTTGGTTTTCTAATATTCGGCGAAATTTTTGTTTTTGAGCGTAGGCTTGATGTGTTTAAAATTAACCTTTTCTAACTTCTCTTTTGATCACTTGTCATAATTTTATTGCCTACAATTTTAAAAGGAGCAATCGATTCAACTGCAAATGACGTTTACTTTCACTATTTTAAAATGGGTACGGTTCTAAATTTTGCATATTATGTCACCAGGATTTAAGCATGAGTGAAACCTTTACCAAAAGGGTTACGCGGTCTGCTACTCGGAGGGACGGTTCACTCTTAATGCCAAGCCTTGAAGATCTCCAACCCACCGGAGGAACGGCTAAAGTCCAAAGTAATGTAACAAACAATGGCTTTTTTACCTACACTTGTAGCCATCGTGCGCCGACCAGTAGCTAAACATGACCGCTTGCCACCGGAAAGGAAGGTGTTGCCTCTAAAGCGCCAGAGTCACGCAAGGGCTGAGAAGGCTTTTGAAGATTCAGGAGCAACCGAACTGATCGTATTTGATCAACCACCTGGCCCCAACCGCGAAAAAATTGGGGCACAGCCAAGGACGGGCATTTATAGAAGTATGCTCTTTGGATTTTTTAATTTTGATTGAGACTAAAAGTTCAAGAAGATAAAAGGTCAAGGAGCCCCATTTCACAATCAACGGACGATGAGTTCTCAGGCGATTTAACGAACAGTGAGTTTGTGGTTGTTGCGTTCTTATTTGAACAGATGCATTGAGCAGTACGATGAGAGCAAACAGGCGAACAAGGTTGTCTAAGCCTGGCAGTAAAACCATTAGTGTTAGATCTAACAACCTTCAAATCCCCAAAAATCATAAACCAACCCAAAGAACTTTAAAGTCCAGGGCATTAAGCTTTGATATCACGAAAGCTAAGAACATTAATGCGCATCGCATTCAATTGCTCGCTCGGCAGTTTCTAGAGCGCCAACGCATAAGTAAGGCAACCTTCCTGCTGCAGAGGTGGTTCCGGCTGTGGACCCTACACAAGACTCTACAAGAACTGAAGGGCGTCCGCCACCACATCTTGCGAGTGGCTCGCCAGGCTTTGGAGTTCCAGAGGTGTAACGATGCAGCGGCTCAGGTTCAGGCACTTGCGAGGGCTAGGCTCGCACGCCAACGCCTGGCTTTCGCCCGCTATAAGCGAACCAAGGCGGCACGCGTCTTGCAAGCGGCATGGCTCGCCTTCAAGCTCCGCAAGGAGGTACAGCTCCGCGCAACCATTGTCATTCAGGCTTTCTGCAGAATGGCGATATCAAGGGCAGCCTTTCTGCGCAATAAGTTCCAGCATGCCGTTGACTGTAAGGATGCTCGGGTCAAAGGGATGACTAAGAGGAACCGAGTAAGGTCCAGCATCCCGGGAAAGACACGTACGCTCGCATGGGTGGTCAACGCTAACTGATAGTCACTGAAATCATCACGGAGTTAAACACGATGCGGAACGCCCGATGCAGGCGCGACGTCCAAGTTATCATGGCTGGCCCCCGTTCCCCGGAAAACATCAAGGCCCTGAACCTTGCGCCGAATCCCCAGGCCTCACCCGAACCTGCCAAGAAAGTCCGCTTTGATAGTGTCGTGGCGGAAATTGAACCCAACTCCAATGCTAACCGATCTGCCCTCCCCCCTAACCGCCCTTCGATTCTAAAAACTGTGAGCCTTCATCCTGCTTCTGCTAACCACCCTTCAGCCTGCTGTTACTTTGCACCGTTATCCATCGCCTCCTGCTCTTGAACCCTTGACCATTGTTCGCTTCTGTAAGTCGCGTCCTCACCGTGACCAGGTTTACAAAGGTGCTTACTTTGAATGAGTGAACCTGAATTTATATTTCAACGCGGAAGAGATATACCCAGGCTCACGTGGGAGGGTCCTATACCTTTCCCCCTATGGTTCAATCTACGCTAAGCCTAGAGTTGTGTCTACAAATATCTTAGAGTTTACTAATTTATTGTATATTTACCATAGATTCTACAGTTAAAGCTACCCGAGTTTAAAAATAAATTTGCTTTTAGTACCTCAAGTGGGTTTTATACCTTGGTGACCTTTACAGCTCAAAGCTATAGTGTCACGGAGTTTTTATTTGAGGAGCATTGTCAGAAAATCGCTTTTCCAAACAGTGGGCTCCGCTAGTGTGCCAGGCCAACCAGTATGGAGTCTGGCTGACCCTTGCTATTTTGCCTTCATAGGCGTACCAACCCTCTACAAGTCCACATCTAACCCAGCAGACCAACAACTTCACCTTAGCCCCATGGTCCCTCTTAGGTATGTCCCAGCAAGTCCATCCCATGTCCTGGGTGGTCATGGTACTCCCGTGCTGCACCACCTTCAGCCCAATTGCCAGCCCCTCTTGGGTGTGCCCCGGTGAGTCCATCCCCCACCCTGGGCAGCTATGGCACTCTTGCGCTGCACCACCCTCATGGCTGATGGTCAGTGGCACATCATCATTGGTGGCTGGTTGGCCAGGTTCCTGTTGGTTTCTTGTAGTGCTGAGATAGGGGAGCTGGCAGCATCAGCCACTGCAGATGCGTCACCCTGCACCTACTTTGGGGATCTCCAATCCCTACCCCTACCCACTTTAGTGACTCTTGCTACTTCAAATAAATAGAAAGTGGACAAAAGAGAGATCTTTATTTGGAGGGAAGAACAACTATCTATACTCTAGGCTGCTGCACCTATGAAAACCCCTTGGCTATCCAAGCTGGAACTTCAGTCAATTGTCATTCATCCATGGTAGTGATTCCCTCCCATTTTGCTTGTCCCAATCACCAAATATTAGTTTGACTCATCCTTGGCATGAGTTACCAGTTAGTTGTATATAAACTTCTATTATAAATATAACTTTGAGTACCCTAGGCACGAGTTGTTGGTACTCTGAATTAGGCAGCAAAATCATAGTTGGATAATTAATAACAAATACATCAGCTTTTCACCAGAAATTTTTACAATCAACTATGATTGGTTTTTGGTGGCAAACTAGGATTGTCAGATGGTTGTGATGAATACATTGGCTTTCCGCTGGAAAATCTCACAATGGCCTACAAATGGCAGTTGGCATCAAACTCAGATCTACCAAACCTAAAACAATTAATAATACTATCAGGGATTATTTCCTGATACTTCAAAAGGGCTCAACTCACCCAAATGGGGAGCACCAAATGGCAAATATATTAAGATACTATTGAACTAGGCAATTAGCCAGCAATCACACCTGACTAACTGACATCCCTAATTCTAATATTATTGTGAGAAATCCATCTGGTAAATTTTCTGACAAGCGATATTGTCACAACCTCAATGTTTTGCAGCAACTTTGATACTTGAGGATATGAGTTGAAGACTGACTTAAACTTGATGGGTTTAGATGAGTGACGATATTTATTTTCTGGTACCCAATTATACCCTCATAAAGGTCAGCCTTCTTATTACAAATTCAAAAAATAATCAGTGGGCATATGTGTAGCTCCACCTACTATTCTCAAGATGGGTGTCAAATTATGTTAAACCATCTAGTCGTTGGCCTATCTCCACCTCCACTTTCAACAGCGTTATCTTGACTTTAGGCTATATGGCTGATTTAGATCTGGTCTTAAACGTTTCACTGGAGACTTGGGATAGCTTTTTTAGGTTTTTGGCATCATCTATAATCCACTTTGTGGGTAGTTAATGTGCTTATGAGTGCATTTTAGACCAATCATTTAGAATTAGGTATGTAATATGTATGCTCCATTGAATAATTCTTTTAGCCCTCCTACCATTACTATACCAACCTTTGTGGCTTGATTTTAAAAGTGTAGTTACATTCAATTGACTATGATGATGCCAGGCTAAATTTACTAGCATTTGGAAAAGACTAAATATATGATTAATTCCATTTGCTTAGTTTTAAAGTTAAAACTAAACCACCATGATTCTAGGCCCAGTCTAGGCTTTTCATTATCTGTTAATAGAACCTTTGTAGTCTCTAATTTGTTAAGCGTAGCAAATGATGATTTGAAGCTTTTTATAGAGTTATTCCTATCAAGTTCATCACTAACAAGGTTTGACCTTTGAGTATCAGGCAGTATTAAAAATATTACAGTTATATTACAGATTTAAGTAATGTGACAGAATGATTCCCTGATATCACAAGATATTACTGCCTCAACAGGACAGATGGCCTTTTTCCTAAAGATTATTTAAATATTTTGCAAGTGTAGGGAAGGTTTGTGTATGGAATGAGGTGTTGGGTAGGATGTTGGTTTGCTATGGTAGCAGCAACCAAAGCTGACCAACTTTAATGGTATCAGCTGCCCATTTTGCTATGGCAGAGAATCTAGCAGGACGTTCTTAATTTAATCTCCCCAATCTAGTTTTTTTGAAAAGGGTTGCACGCTGGATAAAAAATCTGCATTTGGTTAAGTAAAGCTCCCAATCTAGACTTGAGTTCACTGACCCTTTTTCATATTCAAGTGTATCAACCTAGATTAAACATTTTTATTGTATCCCATCATTTTTAAATAATAAACTAAAAACTAAGCCTTGCTTGGTTTTATCTGGGAAAAGCTTATAGGGAAGCCTAGCTTATTGGGGTCAAATCTCTGCATTTTGATAAACAAATTTCTATAGCGCCTATATATCTACTTTAGATAATCAACTATATTTTTGTTTTAGCCTAACCAATTGACATTTTAGTTAGTTAACTTCTAATTGTCTACCACTATATTTTATAAGATAACTTTATGATTAAATTGCATCCCTAAAAGATCTATAACTCTGGTTCAGTCCAAAGCCCTTCCTGTACAACTAGCCTACCGCCTAAGAATACTCATGGATATGATGGCTAGTATCCAGCTAGGACTTTGTAGTTCTTTTTTTAGTACTAGATGGTCCCAACCTGAGGGGGGGATTCATCATAGGACTTTGTAGTTCAACATTTACATGCTACAAAAGTTTATAAGAGTTTTTGGTGGTGCATGGGTCACCATAGCTGCTACGCTTCTTTGAGAAAGAGACGTTTACATGCTATGAAGTCATATTATGAGATGTTTTAATCACCAGGCCTGACAGTATGAAGTAAACTTTAAACTAAACCAAAAATTTTAACTACCATGCTAGCTGCCAGTCCCTTATCCCTCAGGCTTCAGTATAGTTTATTACATACTGCAGATGTAACAAAAGCATTTATATCCATCCAGAGTAGCAGAGGGTAGAAAAGTTGTCATAAAAGTGTCCACATAATTATCAATAGACTTTAAGTGAAGATTTTACCCATATGAGCAATCTTAGCTTTGCAGCATTTCAATCCTAAAAGGTTATATTATCCATATAAAATTTTATATTTTTAAATATCTTCTCTCATGGTAAGAGTCATGGTAAGTAGAGTTACCCTAGAAGGTTTACTGTTCAGCTTAATAGATATTTTTTTATATCTTGAAAGGATGTCAGCTCCTGGTATCACAAGTCTTATTGTTTAAAGTGATTTTATAGGTACTCTGATATATAAAGTAAACAAGGTGGGTCAACCTTGGGACAAATATACCACACCAAGTTTTTTAGCCTGTGCTGGTATTGAATCTGTTTCAGGCAAAACCTGACCCAGAGTGGAGCAGAAACCACCCCGCTATGATATCACTCCTCATGTACTCTAATATCTAGAAAATTTATAAATGAAACCTAAATTGAAGGTTGGTGTACCATAATAGATAGCAGGTAACAAAGTATAATATAAGTGAATGAAACCAGACATTAAGTAATAAAGTGATACTAAGATCTAACCTTATAGTTATCATATTTTGATAGTGATATTACATATAAATCTTTTATCATCTGAATCATATTGTATAAACTTATCTTTAATGAAGAAAAAAAGACTTAAAATAATTATGTTATACATCATATTACTATTATATAAATAACTTAATTAATCCATTTTTAACTATAGCTATTTAAATAGTTATCACATTATGACCTATATAGATAGTATTTGTTTAAGTGTATCTTTTTATCTTTATCTCCTATAATATCAGGGTACAGATTAGTATAAACTCAAAGTCTTAAAAAGTTATTGAAAGCTAAATGTTAGAATATAAATAATATATGTAAGATACCTGTGGCAACTCTAACGTTATCAGAACCAAATTGTCAAAATTCAGGCTAGGCATGTGTGATACCTCTGTAACGGTAGACCCAATTGAAGTATTATTCTTAGAGATAGATTATTATAGTCACAATATCCTCAAGCCTGGTAGTGACAGTACAACCTTTTAGTTAATTCTTTGTGCTCCTAAAACTAACTTTTCTCTTAAGTTATCCTCTTCTATTCCAAAAACAAGATATGCAAAAAATAAAACAGTTAAATGATACTTATTTAATAAGAATTATCAGGTTTTTATAACCAGAAATAAACTGAGCGAAATAATAAAAAATAGTTGGTAATTAACTAAATTTCCAGGGTGCTTAATGTATTTTAGCTGTAAAAGAACATATTCAAGCTTTGATATATTCATTTTCATAAGATCAATTACTGGTAAAAGTCTGCTTTTTGGCTAAGATCAGCGCTCTCAATATTCTTAGTGCGTTCAGAATTTTTATAGATTAAATTTTATATTCTGAAAATTCTGTTTTTTGAAGGGGAGGATACCCCAGTGGTAGAATATGGACCCTCTACCACTGCCTTCCCAAGTTTGATCCCAGAAGATGAACTTTGAGTAGGGGATGATTATAACTATGTTGGCATCATGCACCAATGCCCCAAACTGAGATAGCAAATAGCAAGACGGTTCATGGAGTTCCTGGCCTATCATATGCCGCACATGAAATTTTTTCAGGTTTTATCCTCCTTTCCCATTATTTTGAATCCCCTTCATCCTTCATTGGTGCGGTATCATACCCAGGTCAGCCCACCTCAAATAAATTATAATGATCCTGTTCTTTGATCACTGAGGTGTCTTTCATTGCAGTACAATTATATCTTATATGCACTTTGTTTCATCCATCAGTGTCATTATAAATTTCTCACCAAGTACATCTTGTTTGGGCATGTGATCATCCAAGATAATCTTTCAAGGTGAATCATAACCATTGGATTCATCATTGTTTTATCTAATACTTTTAATACAATCAAAACCATATGTTATCATATGATCCACCATCACTTAAAGATCTTACAACCCAATCTGCCATTATCAGGATGGTTCAGGTTGCTCACCTCATTAGAATTCTATACTTGCAAAGCATGTTGCAAAGGTGGTACTATGGGACGCAGGGTCCTTCACATGGCCTTTCTATCTACTGCCCTTGATTCCTTCTCTAGGTGAGGAATTAATATTGTCACTTACAGCTGACTCCATGACACCACCCCTCCTAGTACAAGATCCAGGGATTAATTGAAGGTTTCTTTCATGTACACGGTTTAAATTAACCTTGGTAACTTCATTTATGATGGTATACTTGGTGCCTCTTCTTTTCATGACTAGGGTGGCTCTGACTACATCACTTCAAGCATATCTGGTTGGATTATGCGCATATGATAAAGTAAGACTTGATTGTTTTATAAAATTCAGGTATCTTAGTTCTTTAGCTACCCTTTTGTCCTGCTACTGTTCTCTTCTTGATATTGTGACTTACCTTGATTTTGATTCCTAATTAGTTATCTGCTAGTTCTTGCTGATAGTTTCCTGGAGAAAGTTTCTTTAATTTCATTAATAATATAGAAGCCATCAGGGAAGGTATAGCAGCTTCTGGCTCATACAATGTTTTTTTGGAGATTTCTGTAAGTTCAGTGGTAATTAAGGTAATATGTAAACAATGTAGAGTGAAAAGTGTGTCCTCACATAAAGCATGGTCAATGGCTTATGTCAAGAAATTAAACAGATGGATCCTTCCAATAATATAAGAATTAGTGGTGTCAGTTAGTTGGGTGTGATTGCCAGCTAATCACCGAGTTTGATACTATCTAATGTTATATTTATTAATTGAATTTAGGTTTGGCAGAATCTGCATTTGCTGCTGAAATACAAATTTGAGGGTCATTGTGGGAATTTCTGGTAGAAAGTTAATGAATCCATTTCTGATTGTTCAATTATGGTTCAACTGACTAATTTGGAGCACCAGTAACTCATGCTAAGGATGCTCAAAGACTTATTTATATTTAATAAACTATATATGATTGACTGACAACTCATACTGAGAATGGAATGACCTAATGTTGTGAAATTGATATGACTGGACTATAAGCCTGAGGTTATCATGGTGAAATGAATGGAATCCGCTTGAATTGAACTGGTAATGGTAATTGAAGCTCTTTGAAATGAGGCGATATTAGGTTACTGGGAACTGGCCAAATTGGGCGATTGGGAATTGATGAACAAATAATTGGTGGAACCAATGAGATACAGCGAAGTGAATTACTATGCCATGAAAGTGATACCATCTGAAGTTGTATGATACAAGTGGGATGAGACAATTAAGAAGGGGTTGTTGTTAATTAGGTTAAAAGTAGCGGAACTAGAGGAAGCCACAATAAAAGATATTTTAAATAAAGAAGTAGCGGGAGCTAGTGCTCCAGATTTATTTATAAAGTTTATTTTGTGTTCTGAGGGCAACGATCATCATATCGTTGGTCCTACTTGCTCAGTGGGTTAAACCTGTGCAATTACGGCGGCATATCTATTGAATATCGCCAATTTTATAACAGTGGTGCTCACTACAGGGGGCCCATTGATCAATCACACAGACTAAGAAGCGTTCCTCAGTTGCTAGTCATGTCATATCTGTCTTGCTTCACTGAGGAATCATCTCAACATACTACAACTGTTAACTACGCAGAACTCAAGCTTGCCTTAGATGCTGTGCTCAATTGGAAAAAGGAATTTCTGCAAGAGTGTTGTATTGATAAGCTGCCTCCATTTGACCATGATGGGAACATCCATGGGTTTTTTAAATGGTTTGAGTTTGCAGTAGAAGGGGTATCAGATTGGCGTAAAGCCAAATTACTAATGTCCACTTTGGATGTTGGAAGTGCCAACCAAGTTAATTGATATCTTCTGAGCAGTTCCGTTACCTATCAAAAATTGAAGGATACTGTGCTGTGGCTTTTTGGCGGAACTTTAAAAATGGCGCTATGAAAGGCTGAGTTTATTACCATTGGGTTTCAGCCTAATGAGACTCTCACTGCCTTTGCTGATCAATTCTCAGCGGAAGCCCATGTGTTAATTGGGGCAGGGCTTTTAACTGAATGTGACATAAGCATAGCATTGACCTCTGCTGTAAAACCATACTGAGAGCTCTTTAGTACATTGGCTCTATACTTAGAGGTTGACGTCTCCTTGCTCAATTTGTTCAAATTCTACGCCATCTATCTGCTAATTTCCCTCCACCCAATATAGAGCGGAAACCTAGTACCTCCACTGCTAGCCTTTTTTATATGGAGGAATCATCCTTCCTTGTTCAGCAATTGTTGGCATCCCCTGGCCTTATCAGTAATACAAGCCCTGCTTCCAGCCCAACCCTTGGAGCGGTTCCTTTTACAGCAATCAAGGTCGCAGGTCTTCTGGGGGCATCTGCTTTTCATGTGGTCGCTCGGGGCACCTGGCTAGAAGTTGTCAAGAATGGCGGGTTCAGTACCTGCCGCAGGAGCAGTATCACCAGGGAAAAAGTCAGAGCGGAGTAGAGATGGGACTCTCTACCTCCGCTATTCCAACCCAAAACGTCCCACCAGAACCTATTCCTGTACCGTCAGTGGAAGTTCCTCAGTATGATGACGCCTTCTTATATCAGTGACCAGTTGGAGGGGTGAATATGCTGACACAAACGCAATTCATGAACATGGCGGAAGCAAGCTCTCAGGAATGACCAAAGCCTTATGCTTGTCAAATATTTGATTACCTTTCTACCAATGACCCAGATCCATTAGCTGATGCACTTCATTTGGAAGAAGTAAGCGTGGCCTTCCCTGTGGATGCTATTATTAAAAAATACTAAAGTGAGGAAGGGTATTATGAGCTTCATTGGAAAAAGAGATAAGTTAAATGTACATGTTCTAAACAATCATAATGCCTCTTATGCTGAATGCACTTACTGTGATACTGTTATTGCAAAAACTCGAGTTTGTGCAATAATTGATATGGGTTCCCAATCAACATAGTGTCCAAAAAGTTGGTGGCAAGACTGGCGCTAAAGCCTGACGTGGAACATCATATGGTGTATGGGACTGCAGGCACGGAAAACATGGTCTATGAAGGAGCATATAGCGCACTACCTTTGCGATTTAAGTCAATTGTCATTGTAGCCCCATCCATAGTGCTACCAAATAATAACCTTGACCTTTTAATTGGAACTGCTTTTATGCGCCACTATGGAGTTGTTGTTGATATGACCACAGAGACATTTGAAATTCTGGGGCAGCGGATCCCAATCTACTTTACCTCCAGAAGAATGCCAAAAGATCTGGTACACATGAGTCATATAAACCTTGCATATGGTGATGGGGAGGTTTCAGTTTGCTATCATCGACTTAAGCATAAGACATGAGCCCTTCCCAATCAAATTTATGAATATCAAGGGCTACCACTTAGAGCTGCGGGCCCTATATCTATTCCCTCTGGACATCAATTAATCATAAACACTGAGTTAGAGGTGGAAGTGCCTGCTGGGCTATATGGGGAAATCATTGGGCCCTATCAGCAATCACGGCTTGAGCCCCATGTGGCCCCAGGCATTATACTTCCAGGACATGGGGAGATCAAGGTCTTGGTAGCAAATCTTCAGAATAAATCAATGCAGATCCACCGACACTAATAAGTGACATATTTACATTTTATTCCAGTTGAAGAGGTCCTCCAGGTTCATGAGTTTGGTTCATTGGATGAATTTAACCTGCCCATTGAAACACAGACTGGCGTAATGGCTGTTTTACCGTGCAAAAATCAAAGGGGGCTAACAGAAGACCAAAAAGATCAAGTAGAATCCTTATTCTGAAAATATGAAGAGATCTTTGCTGTTGATGATCACAATTAGGGTGCGCCTGGGGGGTTGTCTATCAGCTGGACACTGGGGATCATCCCCCTAATAGGTCTCAGACAATCCGCAGATCAAGGGCAGTGGAAGAAGTTGTAAATGCGGAGATTTATTAGCTGTTAGTGCAGGGAATACTCAAACCATCTAAGAGTCTGTGGGCTTCACCTGTCTTAATTGTTAAGAAGAAGGATGGTACTAACCGTGTAGTGATCAACTATTAGAAGCTTAATAGTATCACCAAGAAGGATTCCTACCCTCTTCTGCGGATTGATGATGCGCTGGATTGGTTAGGTGAAGCTCGCTATTTCTTGGCAATGGATTTGATATCTGATTACTGGCAAATTGAGTTGCCCCCAGCGGAACAAGAAAAATGCGCCATAATCACATCCAAAGGGCTTTTCCAACCCACTCGTATGCCACAAGGGCTATGTAATGCCCCAGCTACATTCCAACGAGCAATGGACACCATTCTGGGGGATCTGAAGCTGTCATGTGTTTTGGTGTACCTTGACAATATTAACATCTTCTCGCGCACATTCACTGAGCAACTTACCCATCTAGAAGAGGTATTTTGCCGACTGGCTGAGGCCAATATCAAGATTAATCCCAGGAAATGTCACTTCTTCAAGGATCAGTTGGAATACCTTGGTTTTGTGGTGGATGCGACTGGGCTGAGACATCAACCAGACAAGGTGGAGGCTATTTGGCAGATGACAAAGCCAGCTAGTAAACAGGACAATCAGGTGTTTTGGGGATAGTTGGTTATTACTGACGCTTCATACCCAATTTCAGTTGCATTGAAGGGCCGCTGTTTGAGCTGCTGAAGAAGGATGCCATGTTTGAATGGACAGAATGGCGCCAATGCACCTTTGATACACTTCAAATGGCACTAATTAGTGCACCCGTGTTACATTACCCAAATTTCAAAAAGGAATTTATTGTACAAACGGATACATCTCTTTACGCTGTGGGGGCAGTTTAATCCCAAAAAGATGATGAAGGGGAGGAGCATCCCGTGGAATACTGCAGTCAATTTCTGAATAGCCATGAACTTAATTATACTGTGACCAAGTGAGAGTGCTTAGTAGTAATCTACGCATATAAGCAATTCAGAGTATACTTGTATGGGGTAAAGTTCAAAGTTGTAACAGACCACGCATCATTACGCTGGTTGCAGAACCTCAAAGAACCTGAAGACCGTTTGGCTTGATGGGCTCTTAAGCTACAGGCTTGTGATTTCGAGATCCTTCATTGGCCAGGAGCAAAGCATCAGAACGCTGAATGTTTATCTTGATTGTCGACTGTTGCAGTGATGGCAGACCTCAGCGATGTAATGTACAACAAGATGCTTAGTGGAAAGTATGACAACGAACCACCCCAAGTAATCAAAGCATTAAATGAGATGCAAATGAATACTTTCCAGTGGAATGGGGAACTATACAAGCGGATAGGCAATTCTACGGTGAATTTTCTGTGGCCTTCAATCTGGCCAGGAATTATTATGAGCGCCCACAGGGCAGTTGGACTTGGTGGAGTGCGCAAGACAATGGAGTTGCTGCGCCCTCAGTACTGTTGGGAAAGTATGAACTTCAATGTGCTTAAGACCATTTCTTGTTGCCATCAGTGCCAAGTGGAGAAGCTATTCCACCGTAAAACTTCTTATCAGGTAGTGAAACCTCACTTTGCTTGGCATACTGTTTCCCTGGATGTTGTTGGCCCCTTGCCAACAGGAGCTAACTGGTGTAAGTACATTCTGGTGGCTATTGACCATCTGACTCGGTGGGTTGAAGCAAGGTCAATCTGAGATTTGGGGGCAGTTACAGTGGTCAAGTTTGTGATGGAGTGTATTATTCAGCGACATGGATGCCCTCAGTTTATTCTCACTGACAACGGAACTAACTTCACCTCACACGTTCTCCCCAAACTGAATGAGCTCACGGGAATCTGCGGAGTTCTGATGACCCCATACCACCCCAAATCTAATGGAATGGTCAAACGAGTAAATGGGACTCTGGTGAATATCCTACACAAATTAATAATGGATCGACCATCTGATTGGACCTCCCTTATTTCCACTGCTGTGTTCGCCTATAACATCAGTTACCATTTCGCCACGGGGAAAAGCCCCTTCCAACTGCTTTACAGCTGAAACCCAGCTCTTCTGGGAGTTACTTTATTTGTGTGTAGAAGACACCAGCAGAACGGAACCCCACTGTTATTTGACTAACCTTGCAAACATTCTGATCAAATTGCAGACTGAAGCTATTCCTTCAGCTTAGCCAAAAAGATCAGGAATCAGGCCGCGGATCAGGTATGTTGAAGCAGGTTAGCACAGTTCAAGGAAGGCGACATGGTTCTCTTCCGCGATCAGCATGGGTTTAGGCAGAAACTTAAGTTGGCCAGTATATGGATTGGCCCATTCGAAGACATAGAGAAAACTTGGGTTGACACATACACTATTAAAGACCCTGCTAGCAGTTGGATCATCAACCGAGTGCATGCAAAGTTTCTTTGGGTATATAAGCAATAGGAGCCTTATCATCCAGTCAAGGAGGGGGTGATGTTGTGAAATTGATATGACTGGACAATAATCCTGAGGTCATCATGGTGAAATGAATGGAATCCGCTTGAATTGAACTGGTAATGGTAATTGAAGCTCTTTGAAATGAGGCGATATTAGGTTACTGGGAACTGGCCAAATTGGGCGATTGGGAATTAATGAACGAATAATTGGTGGAACCAATGAGATATGGCAAAATGAATTACTAAGCCATGAAAGCGATACCATCCAAAGTTATATGATACAAGTGGGATGAGAAGATTAAGAAAGGGTTATTGTTTATTAGGTTAAAAGTAGCGGAACTAGAGGAAGACGCAATATTTTATATATCTAATAAAGAAGTAGTGGGAGCTAGTGCTCCAGATTTATCTATAAAGTTTATTTTATGTTCTGAGGGCAACAATCATCATATTGTTGGTCCTACTTGCTCAGTGGGTTGAACCCTGTGCAATTCCGGCGGCGTATCTCTTGGATATCGCCAATTTTATAATATCTAATCTAGAATTTGGTGAAGCAGATGAGTGGATTGGGATGGAATTGTTACCATGAATGACTGAGGATTTAGAGAAGTGCTAGCTTAGATGGCCAAGGGGTTTAATAGGTGAAGTAGCCTATGGTATAAACTGTCATTCTTCTCTCCAAATAAGGCTCTCTCTTTCACCCTTATTTTATTTTATTTGTTAGTAGTTCTTCAGCTAAGTTAAAATAATTAGGGACTGAAGATCCCTGACATTGGTGCGAGGTGATGCGCCTGGAGTGGCCAATGCTGCCAGCTCCCATACCACGCCCTAGGAGGAACTGGCAAGAACCTGGACAACTGGCCATCAATGACAGTGCTGCTGCTGTCATGTGTAGATAACATAATAGTGGGGACAAGCCCCAAAGATAAGGCTGGGCTCCTGGAGGCCCAAAAGGTGAAGCTACAGGGCCTCCCAGACCTGAAGCACATCCTAGACCAGCGCTGGATATGGCAAATATGCCCAGGTTGGTTCTAGTGGGGTGCCAAGTGCCCAGCCCCTGACGTTGGGGCAAGCGTTAAAACGAACTATCTACCAAATAAAGGCGGACAGTTTGATTTGGTTAGTTGAGAAGCAGGGATTCAAAACCCGTTCTATATATGAAATAACGCGCTTGGGTTGAATCCAACTTTAATCAATCACTCAAGTGAAGTTGGTTTCAGCCTATTCTACTAAATCAGATGGCAGTATTGCCCTATTGGTGAGTTGGTGCTTGGGACCATTGCGGCATAACCCCAATTCCCCCATCCAAGCTTAAATACATTTTCCCCTGACCAACATTCCTTGTTGGTCAACTTTACAAATAAACCTTTTCCCTGTTTACATTATTTTACAATTTTATGATATTCCAAATGCTCCTGTGCGTGAATCTTTTCGAGGAGGTCTCGCGCTCCATTACCCTTGCCATTGCAAGTACCTTGCAGCTCTCTACTAATGCACCGTTTGTTTGCCCAGGTTCCCTTCAACCTGGGTCACTTAGCCCTTTCTGACCTGTGCACCGCATCATTTTTAATGGGTTTTTATTGTAAATCTTGCTTTTCTATGCCTGAGCTATTATTGCTCCAGCACCCTCTGCTGGGCTCTAATGACTTTGGGACTAACAACTAGTCTGCTGACGTTGGCCTTGTGCACCGTTCACTACCACGCTGGGAACAGGAGAGTTATAGAAACTCTCCTTACAGCTGCCCATCAGCCCTACGGGGTGCAGAGCAGGAGTGCCTTGGATGCCCAGTCTGGAAGTTTTGAATTACACTTCCAATGGGGCAGGTTGTATCTCAAAGTTACACTGGGCGGATTCTCCAAAATGTGATGAAGTAAATGAGAAATACAGGTTAAACTCGACCTGATTTTTATTTTTAAAAAAGAGGAAATATTTATAGGCTTCTTTGCAGTTTGTAATCTATCAGAGTGAATTAATATCTGCGCGATCAAATCTTCAATCAGTTGATCGGGATCTAATTGATCATCAACTTTGATAGATTGCAATATATTGCTCGCTCCTTCCAATGATGTTGGGGGAATCGAGGAAGGGGATTTTTTGGAGATATGCAAATTTGGTGAAATCCCAACACTTCTCCCCTCAAGATTTGATCGCGGTGGAGGATGACTTCTTAAAAACCTAGGATGAATACGATTTACCACAATACCAGTATCAGTATGAACAATCAAATATTCCTAATCCTTTTCAAAATATAACTCTATAAGGACTAGACCAATTAGTTCCCAGCTTTTCAGTCCATCCACCTGGCCAAGAATGATAATACATAACATAATCTCCAATCTGATATTCAGGTAAGTCTGGTTTATGTTGATTGCTTTGTAGAGTCTCT